>VZTV01091598.1:3326-19098 GCA_013400875.1 Anhinga rufa | reverse complement strand
ATATAAAATTAAAAATCAAACTGCTTCAAGTCAAATCTATGGTGTCCATCTATCCCGCTTAAATTTGGTTCAGTAATGACATTTTCCCAAAAGACAGCAGGGGGCTCTGCCCAAGAAATGGCACCGTCAAGAGAACACTATTGAGAAAAACATCAGCACCTTGCTCGAGAAGGGAAAGATGACCCAGAGCCAGTGGGGAAAGTCTCCAGTGTCCTCCATGAAAATGATCTAAACTTTACCGGAAAGCTGCTTGACACCTGCCAGCCCAAGCAACGCGCTGCGAAATCTGTGTGGGATCCTCCTTCCTGTGCTATTCAGTTTTAGTATGTAATTCTAAATTTATTATTTTTTAATGCAACTTTAATCTTTTTTTCTACTGCGTAAAAATTTGTTTCAAAAATAATTGGTGTTATGCAAAACAGCAAACTGTACTGAGAAAATCATGTTTCAGCAAGAATCTTAGTGCAACCCTCAGCATCCTGCACAGAGATTTGGACTGGAAAAGAAGTATTTCACAACTTGTCACACATCCACCCTCTTCCTTTTTTTTTCATTGTCTTTCTCAGTCACCTCTAGGAACAATTACTTGGGAGAGCTGGCTAGATAAATCAGCTTGCTGGAGGACTCTAAAAACAAAGTAGCCTTCTGTATATCCCAGGCAATAGGTCACAAAGTGAGAGCAAACAGCTGTAGCTAGATAAGGTCACACCCTCGAAATAAAAATCAAGTGAGCAAGCAGAATGAGAATGTGCATAAACTAGAAAATGCAAATGACCAGTTTTGCAAGAAAAAACAAGAGTGATACAGAGTAGCCAAAGCAGGTCTGATTAAGAGACACATGCTCATCAGGGAAGAGAGATAATTTGAAAATAGGAGGTGGGCTTTGGAGAAATATGTCTTGACTTACACAATTAATACTCAACAAGTAGCAAGAACCAGTATGGGCTCTGTAGCATAAACAGCATGTAAAGAGTATCATAAAAACAGGGAAGATTTTTTTGCTTACTCCAGAGAATGCTTTTTTCTTTTCTTTATTTTTCTTCAAAGTCAAGGGAAGGATCAGGTGTGAGAGATCTTTGTATACACTATACAGAAATATCAACTGTGCTTGCAGGAATTTTTTGTCACCCTCATTTGCTGACAAAGGAACGGCAGTTCAAAAGTTTACAACCTTTGTGAGTGCGCTGTGACTGGCCTGTGTTGCAGTTTCCCAAGTTGATGGAAAAACAAGGCAGCAGGGGAAACTGAGGCCTCACATAGAAGGTAGTCAACGTGAAGACACCAAAAAGCTGCAAAAAGACGAAAAAATTCACAGTAGAAGACAACTTCAACCTTGTCTGTGCTTCCCAAGGTCAAAAAACTTCACCTCCTCCCTCCTCTGCATTCGTAACTTCTTCCAGACATCCTGGCAAATAATTTCAATGGAGAGAGACTAGGAAAGAGAAACGGAGCCTCCTCGAAGTTCTGCTTCTCGCTTCCATACTGACTGGTCACCAGATGGAGAAACATGGCTCAGTACAAGTAGAGGTATGGCTGGAAGTTTGTACTTCTCTTTTGAAACCAGCCCGGCACCACTGCTTCCCAAATTAGAGAGCCAGAAAACACTACAATCTGGATTGTCAAACAAACAGAAAAGGTAGGTGGGGCAAAAACAAGCACAAAGATCTGGCAACAGTGAGATTACCAGCAATGAACTGTTTTCCACAGGGATACGCAAAAGGAAAGATTAGTTACAGCTCCTCCACCCTTGCTGGATGATAGGACAACAGAGAGAAAAAAAAACAACAGGAAAAGCATTTTAATCATCCAGAAGGTCTTTGTTGCAATTTTTTTTTCCATCTTTGTAAAACATTACATCATAAAATAAAGACAATAGCAGCAAAACTTATCAAGACGGTACAAGAACATTCTGCTCTGTACCCTGGTAATGACATTTATGAAATTGTCCCTTTCCTGAAAATGCCTTTCTAAAGCACCATAAAATCTTACAGAGAGAGAGAGAGAGAGAGAGAGAGAGAAAGAGGGACAGAGACAAGAGAGTAAATAGAACATCCTTGCAAGTAGATTTACTGATTGCTTATACTATAGTTTGATCAGGAAAAATAGTAGATTAGCATCCCACCAAAATGTTTCCCCAAATTTTAAGAAAGTTCTTTTTCAAATGCAAGGCTGAAAATGACTAATGGTTTCTCAGCCCTATCTACAAGGTCTAGATCAAATTGTGTTAGAACTTGGAAAAAAAATCAGTCTAAAACTACATTGGCCTGAATAAATTTAAATTGTTGGAAAGCTGTGATTCAGATATAAACCCTGCCTTTGTCTAATTATAGCTACTACATGACTCCAGGATCTGAGAAACTGCTAAATGGTAGGCTGAAAGCTGGTATGTTTGGCTTACATCTCACAATAGGCACCGTAAGCTTTCCTCTTTAAGCCCCCAGCTCTCAAAAGGAAAAAAAAAGAGTATGTGGGTGGAATGTATTTGGGAGACTTACATATTCTTTCTCACATGCCAAATATCACCTGCCTATGATTTGCTCTCAAGGAGTTCAGCCAAGGAAAGCAGATCCTATTTGTCTCAAAAGGCCACCTGCTACAGAAATGTCTGCTTTCCCCCGAAAGCAGCAGCACTGGTATTTCCTCAGCTCAGACATGACCTGTAACCAGAGATGAGGGAGCACAGTTCACATCCACCTGCATGGAGGGACAGGGGTTGGGGGGGGCATTACCACTAAATCTGTGTGCAAGGACCGATGATTACATGTGCCGTGTGAAGGGTGGGCATGTGCTCGTGTTCACATGGGGCCTTTCTTCAATGGGTTCGTGAGAACTCACCAGTGTTGTGGATGAGACTTGCCTTTAGAGTGACCTTCTCTACCCAGCATGATCCAGCTCACAGAGCACGTGCTGGCTACATCAGGACACTCCCAAATTAGCTTTCACAACTGCTTCCTCAGTGTTTGATTTCAACAGTGTGAGTGAACAGGGTGTAACACCATTATGCACTTCAGTTGCAGTGGCAGGAGGAAAAAAATATGGTCCAGCTCAGCAATGGTATTAAGGAGAGTAACTGCTACTGGTAGTAAAGGAGATGGGGACCTCGGGAAGAATTAGGCAGCCTGAAGGAATTCTCAGATCTGCATTTTTTTGCTGACATATTGCAGGCAACTAGTTTCATACTGCAAAACCAGCACACATACATTAATCTACAAGCCTTTATTTGATTTTCATAGATTTGTATTGATTTGCTTTGTGTTTTCATTGATATTTAATTGCCTAGGAAACTGATTCTGAAGCTGGGCTTATCTGTATTTAGTATTGATATAACGCCATCCCAGTAAGTGTAAATGGCACTGACACAGCTCTAGAAAGCTTAAAAACCCAAGCTAGCTCCACTCTACTGCACTGACTTGATGGGGACAGATTTTGGCCTTATGTTAGAAGAAACATAGGTCAGAACAAATAAATGTACAAGGACTGAAGGAGTTCCCAGTCACCTTTCAAATTCATTTCTGTTTAGTAGAAGACTTCTTGTTCTAGATTAGTACACAACGTAAAATAAAGCTTGGTCTTTGCCTGTTATTTATTTTTAGTGAATGATGGGAAAAGTGAGACTAGCAGACATCATGCAACCTGACAACACAAATAAGCCCCTGAGAAAACCAAAGCTGGCAAACAAAAAGCCCATGTACAGCATAAACACAAATTCTTCAGGAAAATGCAGTTTTTTTAAGGACAGGGTTTTTAACACCCTGAGCTCACAGACATAGTTTAATTTATTGTGGGTTAAAGAATTTTGCAGAAAGTCTCTGGCATAGCCCATTAATGGCTTTGGAAAAGGCAGACTTGTACTAGAGACATCATAAAGCCAGACAGCAGAAGCTCAGATGATTTATAATTTCACAGCAACAACCAAAACCAGACTTCATTAATATAAATCACTGGTCTTTTTATTTACTATTATTTCTAATAACATTTATTAGAAATAATGTTCCCTATTAAAAGATAATGAAATTCACAAACTGACACATGGATGAAGTTACAGATCTTTTCAAAACCACTCATGCAAATTCTGCACAAGTTCAATGACAGTTAATGGTTCAGGAGAAACCCCAAAGCAGCATGCCAGAATTCTCCTGCACAAGACAGGGACTGCACAGCTGAAAGCTGTAGGAAAACAGAAACTGAGTTGTCCTCTGTGTGAGGGCTGCAGCTACGGAAAATCCATGTTTCCTTTGTTCTTTCAGGTCCCAATTCCCATGTCAAGTCATGTTGTTCTCAGGGCAGGATCTGAGAGCTAAAGTCAGTAAGTCATGCTTTTGTTTGACTTTATTTTCAGGCTGCTGTGCAGGGGTGTAATTTAGAGCAAGGAGTTTTCGATATGGTTCAGAGTACCTTTTGCTAAAACTTTCAATAATGGTGGAACAGCCTCACTAGAAGTAACATCAGAAGTTTTTTGTAAGGATTATTAAATGCCAAAGGATGAGAATTTTAGCCATAAAAACTCTTGACGTTTGAACTAAGATTCTCTCCCAAGCTATTGCATAGAACTAAAACCAAGGGATAGCCTTTACAAGGGGAGAAGCAATTTAAGATATTAAAACGTCATTTTAGTCATCAGACATTTCTGTCTGGTCCCCTATGCAATACTGCAATACACAATTTGCACTTCCCATAGTATAATAAAAATAATGTATGTTGAGGTATTTAATAGGCAATCCTATAGGAGAAAATATTTACCCCAGTAGCAGACCGGCAGCTTTCTCAGCAAGCTTCACAGACACAGAAATAGAGAGAAATGAAAGAGAGCATTTTGCTTTCATGTAAAAGGTCATCAAATGCTCTGTTCAGAATCTCACTGGGAGTTTATTAGGCATTGCCCTTTGTCCCTGAAACTATCACATGCCAAACCAGGAGTTGCTGAAGACACCCTGCTGATAAAATCTCAGCCAGGGACTCCTGCATGGCATGGTCAGGCAGAAACTAGAGTGAGACACACACACCATCAGCTAGAATCTGGATAGGGGACAGACTGAGAACTCAGAAAGTTTAAAGATTAAAAATATGCCAAGATTTCATTGTCCTTCTATCCCATCAGAGCAAACAGTTCTGAATTTGGTGACCAAACTTTCCCTTCTCAGTCACTTTGTCCATGTTGACTTGTTTTCCATGATTTGCCCACTGTCCAACTCCCTGCTCACACAGACAAGTCCTAAAAGACAGACTTTTGCTTTCCCTAACTCTAATCAGCAGAAATGCTCTGGCTACAACTAAGCCTTACCTTTCACATACAGGAAATGCATCTCCCATATCCTTACAACTGCCTGTGCATGTGTGCAGGACTTTTCCATTGCAGGCAAGCATTTCTTGTGAGAACTCAGTTGAGGAACAAATAACACTGCATGCATGATGCTGGTTTCAGCATTTGGTAAGCAAGGAGAATTGTTAGCACACTCTGTTTGTATTGCATGCTTTCAGAGTCAGATGAGATGCTTTTGTGTGCCTGATCCTTCACACAAGCAAAGTGCAGGATGATGTAACCAGGCAGTACTTTAATTCCCAGGAACCAAATTGCATGTCTGAGCACTTCTGAACCTTTTCTGGAATTCAAATGCGAATCTAAATTGTAGCTTTCGCTCCTAACTTCCCACCAGGCCACAGTAAAACCCCAGATCTGAACAACATAAAACTTCAGTACATCCAGGTATGCTTCATCTATCCTGGCACTACGGAATTAACACAACATGATTCACTGTATTTCTGAGTAAGAAATCTTCAGGAGATTTGCTCATGTGTAGCACTCAAAGCTGAACTTCATCCCAGGCCTGCTCAAAACCAGGAGCAACAGGAAGGCTAAAGAACTCCAATGCTTGAACAGACCTGCATCTTGTTGGCATCTGCCTGTGGCTTGAGGAGGATGGGATCTGAGGATGGCCACAAGTTGCCACCTGCATCATCATGAAGCAGAGCACAGGGCTGCATGGCACAGAAGCCTCCAAGAGCCACGGCAGCTCTTGAGGCAGATGAAACCTTCCCTGGGGACTGGGCTTACTGCCCTACCTCCAGTAAGCTAAAGCCAGAGTGTAGCCCTGCACCTTGAGATTCATTGGTGAACTAAGCAGAATTCAATTTCTGTTGGATCTTATTGAGTTAAACCAATCCCAAATGACCTGAAATTTTTCAGACATTGTTTTTTCATCCTTAATATTCAGACAGATAACAAAAGTAGAAGGATGATATTTCAAGTGAAGTGAACTAGCAGACAGAACATACTCTGCACTAGTGGAATTTGGCTCACTCCTGCAAATTGTGCAGAGTCAATTAGATATGTAATATGCATACTCAAAATTTGCATTTGTATTGCCATGCTTCTATTCACAGCCACAGCAATCATGTGTTCTGATGACCAGTTCGATTTTGAGTTGGCTTATTGTGCATAATATCGTAGAAGGCGCAGGAAAACATCGCTGGTGCAATCATGTGTATATAATTTCCAGCATGCAAGATCTTCTATCTGCAATAGCAAACACAGTAGCCCACAGGCTGAGGCTACAGAAATTTAGTGTGTTTGGCAATTCCCATTAATTATTTTGAAGCCTTTTCTTCGAATATTTACTGTGAAGTCTAGGGACATTCATATTTCTCATACCCATATGTCCAGACACCACAAAAGATTTTTTTAAAAATGCCCACAGTTTGGTTACATTTCACTTTAGTCTAGAAATACAGAGAGCTCATGTTTAGATTTTATCAAGAAGAGAGAGAGAAAATGTCAAACAAAGATAGTACCTGAAAGGAAATAAAACAAATAATTCAAAATACTTGTTTAAAAAGTTACAAAATATGACAGCATTAATGGCACTTAAAGCTATAAGCACTTAAAAGATTACCACCAGATTTTTCTCAACTTCTTTTCCTAAATTTCTTTTTTCTTTTCTTTTTTTTTTTTTCTGAGATTATGACTGCAGCTTATGTCTAAACCCAAACCCAGCAATAGAGGCGGAGAGCCCTGAGATTCTATGGTTGCCCTGGCCCTCATTTGAATAGCGTATATGCTCTTATGTCTATTTTTAAAAGTTCAGATTCAGCTACAGAGAACAGCAGTTTGCTGACATGCAAAAGCTATACCTTCCTTCTGTCTTCATAGTCTTACAGCATTAAAATTGAAGGGGTTTTTTCAGTGGTAGAAAGTGTGAATGAGAAATTCTTTAAAAAAACCCAGTTGGCCCACTGTTTTATACATGTAGCCAAATATCATTAAATTAGTGTTTCTCTTTTAAACGACATAGCACGAGGTTTTGCATTTTCTTCATATGCACTTTCTTGCTGTGACTTTACACTGAATATTTCCTACATGAGAAAAAAGATCCATTTGTTTCTTTTCCTTTTTTTTGTCACTGGTTAAGATAAATACCCACAGTTTTTGTTTTTGTTGTTTTTATTTTTTTAATGAAAAGAGCAATCCGACCCTTAAATATGTCTGTGTTGATTTTTCAAACCAGCACGCAGCTGGTAGCTGTGTCCATGGACATTCTTTTGGAGTTTAGAAAGATAATGCATCTGATTCAAAAATGGAAAAAAAAAATCTAGCTTGGATCACGTGCCAAAACGTAAACTAAGCCTTACTGAAAGTTTCTAGTTCACTCCAATCATTTCTCCTCTTTTTAATCACCAGGGGAAGGCTTTATGGATGCATACTGCATTACAAAGATAAACTCTTTTTCCTCCCTTTCAAGGGCTCTTCTTACACAGCTGCCCTATGTCTAATATTAAGCCATGGCAGGAGCACTCTGGTGATATTGCCATGGCTCAATCTCTTCCTTTGTGTCTTGCCCTGGTAATCTTATACAGGCTGAAATTTCCATGTGTGTGGCTTTCTGTTGCCATTCTGCAGTGCTGTGTTCCTGATTTGTTTTGGCAGAGCAAGCTTGAGTCTTTATGGCACAGTGAAATATTCTTCGATGCTATATAATTCAGACTGAATAAGGAGTCTGTATAAGGCACGTGTCTCAATATATATGTATATAAAAACACTAACATTGTTAATTCAAGTCAAGCATCCTTTACATTTAATTTCTGTCTTCAAGTAATGCTTTATTTTCATGTTCCCTTTCTTTGGTTTCATTGGGGATCACTCCATTCGCCAGGTCTGAGTGCTGCTGGATGCAGTTGGTCAGGACTGCAGTGCTAGAAGAGTTCTCAGAATTACACATCTTCTCCGTCTCCTCTTCCTTTTTTTCTTCATCCAAGGAGTAGTTTCGGAAGGTCTCGTAAATTTTACGCACATCCTCGGGGATGGTCTTTTTGAGGTCTTTGTTTTTCCTTTTGGTCATCTTAGCAGATGATCCAAACTTATTAATGATGTTGTCCTCGGATGCTCCCTGCCCATGCTTGTTGAGCTGATCTGACCCTTTAAGGCGCAGGTTGTTAGGCCTATTGTTGATGCTTTCCTGAGATGAGGCCTTGAAGCGTCCTGTTTCCAAGGCAGTAAAGACAGAGCGCTTCTCTGGAGAGAGCATGTCTAAGGAGTGGGCTCGCTGGTCCAGGCCCAGGCGCCTGCGCTCCATGCTCCGGATGGTGGCTGCCCGCTGAAGTTTGTCGTGGATTTCCACGCTGAGCCGCCTCCGTGTCTCTCTGAACTCAGCCGTCACATTTGCTTTCCACTCCGCTGCATGGGCTTTTATTTCTCCAACCTTTACATCAACAAGAGAGAGAAATGAATTTAAAAAAAAAAAAAAAGAGCAAAAAGAAGCGACAGTGTTTCCTATAGAACAGCAGCACAAGCACTTTCTTCTCTGGCATAAAATCGGAGACAGGTCCCAGCTCCAGTGCAGCTATCTGGACCAAAACTTCAGCAGCAAAGTGGTTATACTGGGCAAGCTCTAAACACACCAGCTAGTGACTAGCTAATGGCTTATGTGGCATATAACTTGTCTGCCTGATTCACATTTTGCCACCCCACACATTTTATAACTGTGTTACATGATGGGAGATGTTCATGCTAATCCCTCCTTGGTTAAGAACAAAATTTGTGACTTAGAATGTCAGTAGTAGATGGTCAGGACTGGGCAAAATTAATCACATATAGTTATACCAATATGCTTCAGAACAGCACAACAACCAGTGTGGCAATACAGTAATGTATTTTCCCATATTGCTCATGGATGGAGCTGTTCAGTCCCACTGAAGGTTCTGTTCAGTGCCAC
This sequence comes from Anhinga rufa, assembly GCA_013400875.1. Lineage (NCBI taxonomy): Eukaryota > Metazoa > Chordata > Aves > Suliformes > Anhingidae > Anhinga > Anhinga rufa. The sequence continues at coordinate 9,892 of VZTV01091598.1, read as the reverse complement.
AGAGCAATTAACGCTGGAAACACCTATTAGATAATTTCAAGTGGTCCTCTGACTGATCCAGTCCAGGGTTCATTCTCAGGGACAAATGTAGCTGTCTTTAATGGAGGTTTCCATTACATAACTGTCCAAATATCACCCTCTCAAGCCAGTTAGAGGAGTTTTCAACACATATTCTGTGTGGGCACCATAAGCATGTTCTTAAATGTGTCACTGCTTTTCTCTGTTTTACTCCTTTGCACCTAATGGCTAAGAATAAAGCACCTACGTGGCTGCTGTATTGAATAAATATTTCTTCTGAAATGAGAAAAAAGAAGATAAATGACCAAGCAACATCTCAGTCATCACAGGCCTTTTCCAAAGTTCAGCTCAAGAAGAACAGATTCAGAAGTACGATGTCTGCAGGAGCCCTCCAAGGTCAATGCTTTGCCTGGGCTGCTGTAGCCAGAACTGTTTCTGCATTCAGTGATCCACAAGGAAGTCATCTTTGGTTCCTCAGACCAGATGAGCAGGTGTCCATTTAGAACTATATTACTTGTGCCAGTAGGCATCTCACATCCACCATGAGAGATCAGATTCCCACCTATAGGTGCCTACTGATGATCAGCCTAACAGCCAAACTCTCTGTGAAGCCCCCTTTATTAATGGAGATGCACAGGGGATTCACCGGGCCTCAGGTAGCACAGATGCCTTCATAAATGATAAACAGCACTACCCCTCTGCCAAACTTTGTCTATGCCTGCTCTTTGGCTAACCCTGCCAGGTTAGCTTTGCTAGCAATGCAGGAGGAGATTGCCTTAAAAATTGAAATTATATTATTAACGTCCTCCACAATAGGCTTCAGCTCTAAAGTCATGGCAATTGCCTTCTATTTTCCACCCTTATTTGAGTGAAGCATTAGCAATACTGTCTTTGAAGAGGGTATGTTCTGAATGAATTTAATCATGTTCTCCCTGATGCTGACTACTCACTTTCTTCAATTTTTAATAATATGGTACTCAGTAAGCGGCCTGAATCTAAACCTTTATTCAGAATCATATTCCCTGGCACAGGGAAAGGTAGGAAAACTCAATATAAAACCCTGGTTTAAAGGCAGATTCTTGTTTCATAATGAAGAGACAACTAATGTCTTCACCCATGCATCTCTGTTTTTAAAGACAGAACACTAAAATTTTTATCACAATTTTGTACCTAGTTTCAGAGTGAAGTCTGGCCTCTCTTATTCCGTAATTGCAATCGTACTGATGTGTTCTGTGTATTTGGTAGTACTGATAGAGGTGTAACAACCTAGGTTGCTTCCATTGCTTTTTTGTCTCCCTTTGTGAAGGAGCTAAAGATCAGAGCTAACTGGATACCAAAGGCAGCCAGTCAAGTAAACCATGGGGAATATTGAGCATTGGTCATGCAGATGAGCATCCTTCTTTAGACGAGCAGGAATCAGGCACTTAAAGCTCTCTTATAAAATGACAAACCACTGAAAAATTAGTAGTCATACCTCTTCTTTTGTCTTCTTGGATAGAACTCTTAACCAGTCTCCAATCATGCTCAGGACAGCAGCGAAATAGGCAAGGCCAACAAGGATCCAGAACCACACTAAGGGTTTATACCACTCCCGGTAATGAATGTCAGCATTTCCTCCTGAAATAAGCATATACTTATGCTTAGGAATCACGAGATGCCAAAATTATGACAAAATATCTGCAATTCTAAGAAATTCCTTAAAGTATTTCTTGACTCTTGCCAATGTCACTGTAGTTCTAATAATAGATGAGAGGCCTGTCAGATGGAACACAGTCGGCACTTAATTTAAGACTCTTCAAATTTACCTATTGTTCTGCTGCTATGTGACCTGCCAGAGCACCTAGTAAACACTTTTCTTTATATTGCTCATACTCTGAAGCAAGTCTGAAATTCCTGCTTTGACAGTACTTGCAACAGCATGAACACATTTCCAAGAAAAATGTTTAATACAGCTAGCCCTCCTTATTCTGAACTGCCTGCAGCCTGGTAGTTGAGAAACTTTACAATTCAACCCCCTCAGGTTATAGTTTCGAGATATTTTGGGGTTCGGCTACAGGACTGAGAAACCTATGTGCAGGAGAAAGAAAAGTAACTTTGTCTTCCCCTCCAAATCAGGATATCTGACAGGAAGCCAACCATGCATCAGCCCTGATAATAAAGATATAGTGTCTGCTTGGGTATCAGTTATAGGGGTGCATTCTGTGGCCAGTGACTTGAGAGAGATGGATCAAATGAAGCAACAAATATCCTATATGGTGTTCATGCAAGGATGCATCCTCATACCAGGATGAGCTGGTAAAACATGTGAGACATTTGGCAAATCTAATGGACTACAAAGAGGCTAAAATAAGTGAAGTAGCAGCCAGGCTGCTGCCTACCACAGAACAGAATTATCTTTTCCAAAAGAAAGCAACCATAACCTCATTTTTGAGACTCCCAGTCCTGTCACAGTGCTATGTGCACTGCAAGAATGAGAGCCAGTGAGAGGCAGGCACAGCCCTGAGCTGAAGAGAGTGAGCAGCAGAGTCTGCATAGCCCCATGAGCACAGCTATATCCCTCAACGCAGGTGAACAACTATCACCTTGGTGGTACCTGTGTAAACCTCTGCCTGAAGAGCAAGCCTACCAGGGGACTTGAGCAGAGGATTGCATGCTTCCTGGACTCCAGCCTTGGTTAGACAAGAGCTAGACACCAACCTGTACCTCTGTACTACTACAGAGAGATTTTAGGATTTTCCCCCATTAAAATCACCAGACAACACAGTTCAGTATTTCCGCCTGAGCTTTTTGCAATCTGAGACATTCCTACCACTCTTTAATTTTATCCAGACTCAGTATGAGTGTATGTACAGTGTTCGAACATCCCCATGGAAAGTCAGACACTTGAGAACTGGCAGGGACCCAAATATTGGTTTTGCTGTTAATCTCTCCCCATAGACTGCATTTATCACTCTCCTTTTTTCCAGTCTTTAAGTGTGAAACAATGGGAGGTGGGAGGTGGGCAGTGCTGTTGCTATGGTACAAGGCTCTTCTGATCATACGTGTCCCTGAGGAAGCTTGCTATGAAACAGATTGTCTAGGTCTATCTCATGGAGCAATCGGGTGACTGAGAAAATGTGAGACCACTTTTTTCAGCCTATCAGATATTCTCTTTTTTCAGGCTCCTTCCACAATTGTATCCCCAACAGTAGTACAAAAGCTTTCCCAATTTGCCAAGAGCTGGGACACGTTCTCGGTGGAATAAATCAGCATAGCTCCACTGAGGCTGTTTTACTCAACACAATGTAGTATTTTTGATTTGATATTGAAGGGACAGAGATACTGAGAGATTAAAGTGACAGAAAATAAAAGTGACAAAAAATCTGTCTCAAAACCAGCAAAAAACCCCACATCTCCTGGTGATTACCTGCCTTAAACTCTTATCATGAGATTGCCTCTGAAGTTCTCTCATTCAGGGTCCTCCATTTCATTTTTGAAAAATCCTGGTTGTTAGGAGCCACCCAGCTGTGGATTATTTTCTCCTAATCATGTTTGATATAGAACAATTTAATTTAATATTCAGAGCTTTTTTACTATTATATTATTAAAGAAAACAATACTGAAGTGTGATATGCTTAAGAAAAATATTGTGAATTATTTTTATTTCACACTGTTATACCACAAAGACAGAGTATCAGTGAACTTCTCTTCACATTTAAGTAGTTAAAATGGACCAAGCTCATACAATCACATCTATATCTGAATGCCCATAAAACACTTCTTTTTCATATCTGGGGCTCTCTTTGTTCAGTGCCTTTTTTTCCTCAATAATTCATGTCTTCTATACCACAATGTCATAAAAAAGGAGGATTAGAGTCTTCTCTACAAAAAGACTCGTCTGCAGCTCTTCAGCAAAGAAAATTTTATATATCTCTGTAGTTTCATTTGATGTTTTTAACTCATTCATATTTCACTAATTTATAGGAAGTAACAAGACAGTAGCATAATATGCAACACAGGCATCTTAATGCCTTTAATTAGGACCACTAACAGGAATGAGGAGTAGAGGTCATGCACTAATAGGAAAAAAAAAATCCACTTATTTTAACCACCTTTTTGTTAGCAAAGCAGTTGTGTGAAAAAAAAAATCTCTCATCTCTCCAGCCAACAATCTTGACTCCCTCTTTGGAAATTGATAAAGATGGATATTTATAGCTCCTGCTAGTACTGTTTTAATCTTGGAGAGTATTCCAGTACTGAGATGCATACTCCATTAGTCCTTCTCTTCCTACATGACTTTTCCTTAACAAGGCAACTGCAATGTCAAAATTTCTGCCAAGGTTAGAGAACAAAATGCAGTTTCTGAAAAGCTGCAGCTCCTGTAGTAGCAGCCCACTACTGCATCCAACCAGAGATTTCTCCAGTCCTGTGGTTCAGCCCTACTTCATCCATTCATCATTTTGGCTACTCGCTTCTGCAGTCAGCCTCAGATTGAGCCCCAGTGGACTAATACGGATCTTGAATTCAATAAGAAAGTCATTTGACTTGTGCATAATTCATTGCATGATAAAGGATAATCAGGACTTCCCAGGCTCCCATTATCTACACTGCTGAAAGCTTGTAACCTGCAGATGGCAAGGCACCTGGATCTTAAATCAACCTGGTGTCCTATTGCACAGTAACCCCAACAGAAACACTGGGCATTATTTCACTGGAATAAAACACATTGTGAAAAGCCTCCTCTCTACACCAGAAAACAATTCTAAGAGCCAAGACCCCCGTGCATAGCACCTAGGCTTGAAGCTGCTCACCTGCTACAAAGTCACCAAAGCCAACAGTAGTCAGAGTGACAACCACAAAGTAGATGGACTCCAAGGCTGTCCACCCCTCGATGTGTTTGAAGATCACTGCAGGAATGGTCACAAAGACAATGCAGCCTGCCAGGATGAAGAGGATGGTAGAGATCACCCGGATCTTTGTTTGACTCACTTGCTTTTTCTAGAAAAAGGAAATAACAAAAGAAAAGAAATATTTTTGAGTGTATTTCTGGGACTCTATACTTTGTGAATGGCAGACTGATTGTGCTGGTGTCACCTGGTATGTCTCTTTCTGCCTTTTGTGAGCTCATTAGGTGGAACACCACCCTCCCTCCCCGTTAGTGAGACCCCTGCCCAGGTAATAGTGAATCCCTATATCTGGCCCCAGAAAATCATGATTCCCATTTTCCATGCTCTAGGCAGTTACTAACCTACCAGAAACACACCCTGGGAAAAGTCCTGAGCTTCAAAAAGGCTCCAGTACACTCCAGTTCAGGTTCAATGTGTAAGAAAAAGTGCATATTTACACCTCCATACATGTATATGTACACCCACAATGCCTCACCAGCACCAAGCATTCAACAAGCAAGACCAAGACTAGAAAGAAAATAAACTTTTTCCTCTAAAACTCTGAGATTTTATGTAGAAATAATTCATGCTTTGAGTTTTCTAGACTCAAGATTTCCAGCTTTCATTCACAAATATGAAGGTTAAATCTCCTTTTCAAAAATAGATAGCTATATTATTGGTTTACTCCAGAAATAAAGAATTTATGTCAAATACCAAACAACCTGTAATAAAAGTACCTATGTAAATCCACTCTGGAAAGCTCTTGAACAAAGAACATGTGTATTAGTGACTGCTATGAACTGAATACAAATATGAGCAGTTTAATTGAAAAGTTTTACACTCCCAGATGATATAAACTCTCAATTTATTTCATATAAACTTAAATTTTGTTTCCAGTAATATTGATGCAAGCCTGGATTAATACAACTGACTCTGGCAGATTTATTTCAGATTTTCTCTACTGTAAATAAACTCAAAACTCAATAGAGTTTCACAAGAAACCTGGAAATTACTAGAAATCTTACTGTGGATTAATTACAGTGGCAGTGTAAATTCTGTATTTATCCTGGAAAAGTAACGTAGAGATCACTGTAAGTCACATATCTCCAAATTAGTTTTCGAAATCAAGCATCTCCCTTAACCCAGAAATGAGATCTCATTTCAGATTAGGATATTGCCTAGACAGGAAATAATGTCTCAGAAGTTATCTTTATAATATACAAAAGGGATATTGCCTGAACTGGTTTAATATCTAACCAGCTTGTGAGCAGTACTACTGCTTCCGCTAAAGCATGTACATTTCTTCTGGAGGTGCAATGTCAGACCCTTATTAGGCACTCATCTGATCTGGGATGCATTGCATTTAGAACCCAGATAGCAGCATAAATATGTTTCATAAATACTTTTAGTTCTGAAACTGTGAGATGATCCCTACACTTAATTTATGCATGTGCGCATTGTTTTCTGTGTCTAGCTGAACAGAAATGGTTAAATAGGAGTAGTAATATAATGCCATAAGATTAATCAAATACAAGACATGGAAAAAACTGCCACTGAAGTACCAAGGAGGAAAACAACACAAGAATATAAAACCTGACTTGACTTCTTATTTCCTCTTTTTCTGAAGAGTCATTTTAAGCAATTTGCTAAAATGCTAAAGGTTGATCTAGCTTCTTTAAGAGG
>VZTV01091595.1:0-20211 GCA_013400875.1 Anhinga rufa | reverse complement strand
GGGCCGCACCGGGCGGCCCCCCCGCGTCCGCCTCGCGGGCCGAGCCGGGCAGCCTGATGGGAACAGCCCCCGGCCAAGAGGCTGTGCTGCCGCGCGGCCGGGGCCGGCGGGCCGGGGCGCGGAGCCGCAGCGCAGCGGTGGGGCAGAGCAGAGCTCAGCGCAGACGCCTCGCTGCCGCAGGCTGCGCCGCCCCCAGTGCGCTGAAGCTACCGTAAGAGGTCTCATTTCCAAATCGCTGCAGTTACGGTACTGCGTGGCTCTCTGCCAGGCAGTTTGGCGCTAGGGAAACACGGGGAACGTTACAGGAAAAAAGCGGGCAAAACGGCCTAGGTGCAGCCTGTCAGGGAACAGCAGGCTTGCTTCGTTCTCCTTCCCCCTGTTCCGTTCCCAACTGTTGCCATCCACGGTGGCGAAGAGCCTACAACTACAAGATTAAGCAGTACTCTGAGTAATCAGAAAGTTGCAAGGCTCCTTGCTTCGGTTCCCACACGTTTCCATAAAGACAGTGTATTTGAAAACAGAATCGAGCCCGTGGCTTGCAGAACAGCACGTGTTCCAGCGAAGAACAAAATGTGGTTCAATTACAGTTATGCAAAGCAGCATCCCTGAACCGCTTACAGCAGCGAAGTATAAATCGCCGGTGCTAACTCCCCCTTATCTGTCTGTCCAGAAGCTGATCGTGCTACAGCGAAAGAGCCCACTTATTAAACAGCTAAGGAGGTGTCAGGCAGATTATAATAATCTTGTGCGCATGGCTCAGATCTGCCACGGAGCAGTCGTGAGTAGCAGTCATAGACTAAACCATACCCTGAATTTTTATACATACGCAGCAAGTGTATGTATTTTATTTTTAAAAACATTAAAGGACTAACTAGTAGGTACCTTATGTTAGGTTTATACATTCCTGATTGCTTCCCGATCCTCTTCCGGTAACACAAGTGGGCCCAAACCCGACTCACCGCAGCTCTCCTCCTTCAGCAGCCTGACAGCAGCACTGTCGCCGTCGTCACGGCCTCTTCCAGGACGTTCGGTGTCGGGAGTGTGGTGGGGAGTGGGAAACGGGTCAGGTCCTACCCTTTCGTCCCAGACGGCCAGCAGTTCTTTGCTGGTCCCAGGAAGGTGAAGAATAGGTGCAGGAAGTCTCATAAACCATTTTTTCCTCTGTTATTCTGTACTGTTTGCTGGCCAGGGCCTGGCTGGACCCGTGAATCGTTCCAGATCCCTACAGTTATTAGTCAAAGCAGCTATCATAACACCCCAGGATAATGTTTTCTTACATTGTCATTAAAGAGCAGTAATTCTAGAATTACAGCAATTCTTGTTTTGTTGTCGTTATGGTTTTTTTCAAAGAAAAATTACCATGACTATCTCAGGGGATGTGCTAAGCTGGAGTCGTGGAAGCGCAGAAACAAGGCTTGCGGTTTCTGCTTAGTAATTTGAACAGATATTTAGTCTGAATAGAATTTGCAGGATCAGAATTACAATGAACTGAATGTTAGAAACAACATTTCCTACTTTAACTATACGTGATTCAAATAAAACATGGCATAGTTCCAAACAGGTAACAGCGGAGGAGTTTAATTTGGGGGGAGGCGATGACAGAAGGAGAAGGTCCGCTGATCCATCCGTAAATCCGCAAAGGTAAGATTAGGTAAGCTGAGGAGCCTGATTAACTCAGTCCTTCTTAATTTCCCTTTTATTAATGGCTTAAACTATGATACTTGACAAAAACAGATTTGAAAGATGTGAGCTCAGGAAAGGGGAAAAAAAAAAAGGAAAAGGAATAGCATGAGAAAGCAAAAAGAAGACAAAGGTGTTCCAAGAGGACTTACAACTATTTCAGTAGCCGGGGGAGGTGGCAGCAAGAAAGACAACAATGTGGAAAGAGAACTGAAACTCCAGTGCCTCGGTGAAATGAAAGTGAAACTCAGGGCTGGGTGTGGAAGAAGGACACCGTGGGGAAACGCACGAGCACTGGCCGGCCGGCACAACAGGAGAGGCTACTATAAAATCTGACTTGCCCAGGGCAGCGGCCCATGAGGTTTTTTAATCTGATTTTCTTGGAAGTATAGCTTGCATAGATCTTTAATGACTGTTGGGCCCACAGTCGTGCTGACTTCAGGTGAGCATGGTACAGAGCCTTAGAGGGAAAAATACATCTGTAACCTCTCCCTAAGTTGAAAGCCAGGTGAACTCCGATGCAACACGGAGCAGGCGGCGGCGCGGGCAGGACACGGTGCCGCCGCCGGCCGGGGAGCCCCGCACCCCCGCCCGGGGAAGAGGTGCTCGTGAGAGTGCAGCAGGGGTCCGGCCCCACGCCCCGCATCAAGGGCCAGGAACGCGCCAGGCGGAGCAAGATGCCGTGTCCAAGAGAGAGTCACCATTGCCACAACTTGATTTGCAGCAACAGGACTAGTGACTTTTCTGAGTCTTCCTCCACCTGCTGTCTTTCCACCTCTACAGCATAACCCCTGTTCTAACTGTCAAAGCCTCGGAGCCTCCTGAGTGCAGAGAGGCTTCCTCGCTGATCTAGAAATGTTTGTCCTTGTTGATAGATCCTCCTGTGAGCCTGGTTGCCGCAGGCTGCTGGCCCAGCTTTGGCGCCCGTGACCATCACCGTTTGGATGACTGAGCTGCGGAGAACGCGCGAGCCAAGGAGCCCCCGTTTCCCGCGCTTTGTGAGTCAGCCCACTGTGTACAGGCAGCCACAGCGCGTCTTTTGAGTGTAACGGCCTCCCCCACTGAGTTCTTGCAGAGGGGTCACCCGCATTTTGGGGGTTTTGTTCAGCAGGTCTAAAACTTCTCCAGTTGGTGCTTTTAGAAGGGGGAAAGCCATTAAGAAGAATAAAAAGCACAACACTGGGACACTGGACTGAATGCTGAAGCTAGAGAAGGAACTAGCAAGGTAACTTTCAACACTACCCACATTAATTCCTTTTTTTTTTTAAATGATCCTTTTTTTTTTTTCAATATTGACTTCTGGCCAAGGCAGTCAAAGATCTTCCATTAATTTCAGTGACATATAAAACCAGTTTCAGAGTCTCCACTTGTTTGTTCCTCAACCACTACCAAGGATCTGCTAAACCTGCTTCATAAGGATGTGAATGAGGTTAATCTGTGGCCCATTTAAAATCAGATAGCGAGGCTGTAGGATATATATATATATATTTAGGATATATATCTATATTTCATATAGAGTTGTATATATGTTTTTCATATATATCAGGATATATATGGCTTTTTTTCATGTTGATACTGTTCCCCAGCTACTGTCTCTGCTACTAGTGTTCTCACTTTTAAAAAAAGCTGTACCAAATGCTCACTGAGGATCTTTGCCTGGATTCCCATACTACAGGGTAGCAGATAGGTAAATAGGGAAACAAAAAGCTTCCTTTCTTCCTTTCTTCCCTTTCCCGGACTGGAGGAAGACCAGCTGCCTCTTTATACAAAGCTTGCGAATGTGTTTAATCCACTGTCAGTAATAGGGACTATTCTCAGGTCTCTCAGCCAAACTCCCAAGGTGCGAGGGAATCGTTTCAGGCAGTGTCGCACAAACATCACACAAAAAACAACCTGGAAGAAAAGATAAGTTCCCTGATAAAGCTTTGGGGCAATTTTGCTGACTCATGATTTCTCATTTATCTCATGATGGTTGGCTTTTTTTTTTAGTATCTTACCTTTTGTGAAACAGGAGATAATTACCTTTTAGCCCTGGGATCTGGAAGAAAAAGCCTTGACAAGATGACAACTTGAAATTCACTAAAAATAAAACCTGACAAATCCACAGGTTGTTATTACTTACGGTTTTTTTCTTATTGCTTTGATTGGTTTTGAATATTGGAGCTGGTTTATTCTTTCTTTGGGCCTCTTTTTCGGCCAGAGTTGATCAAGCTTATATTTGAAAACTAAAGATATGTTTAAGAAATGACATTTTTTCAATACGTGTTTTTAGGACTTTATATTCAATATGACTAGTAAAATGCAGAAGATGACCCGCAGACCTAATTATGTTAGCATCCTGTGCAGGAATAAACATACAATTTTAAACACAGTATAAATAGTTCAAACATCATTTTGGATTTAAAGTTACTGAAAAATAAGTTCAGTGTGGGCAGAGGGTGTGTTCCCAGGATCAACTTCATTATGAAAGACTATTTCTAAAGTCAAAGTTGTTGGTTATTCATTTGCAAAGGTCACCTATCCCGGGCCTATTTGGCAAGCTTGCCAATAAAGGTACTGTTACGAAACGTGGTTGCAAATTTCAGCTCCCCGTTCAAGGGAAGCTGAACTGAGGCCACAGTCTGTCTTTTACATAACCGTCAAAGGTGAATTATTACTACTTTCAGTTGGATGCAGCTCAAAAACAGATGAAAGATGGAAACATTACCCCGCCGCTAAGATGGGGGGGGCCTGTTTCAACTTCTGGGCAAATGGAGCGGGTTCCTTACCCGCATGGTGTTCCAGCCCATGGTACACATCGTGGTCTGTATCAGTTTGCTTTTCTCCACGTAAAATAATAAAAGTTATGAAGCGAATTTAAGGAGAGTTAAGGATACAGTAGCGCTGGGATATTCTTATCCTTTGGATCTTCTGGCCAGCAGTTTCCCTACGCTGATGGAAATTCTCAGTGGGATTTTACCATAACAGAGCACAGCCTGCAGTGATTCGGATCACGCTGAGTTCAAGCCGGTATAAATTGTGCACTGCCAGGATATGTTGTACCCAGAAGTGACATTTGCACAGAAAGCTACTACCTGATCCAAATGGCAATTCAGTTTCGGGGAGGAAAGCAATGGTATTTTCAACACCGTTCAGCTTCGGGCTTTCTAATATTCCAGCAAGGACAGTGGTGAAACGCCTGTGACTGCAGGGAGTTACAGGCGAACCATCGCCGTGTGCTCTCACAACGAGCAGCACACGACCGTCTGCACGTCGGCGGCAGTCTGCACACAGCGCTCAGCTAACGCCAGGGCTCTGCTGTCATGCAAAGTCCTACTTAAATAAGACCATTAGACAGAAGGCCATTTCAGCACATGCCCGAACCAGTCTGTCCTAGTTAGCAGTGAAGTACATCCTTAAGTGTAAGGCAGTGAAATGTAAACACCTACACAAAGCAGAAAAGGCTTAAGCCACCTTAAACATCTGATGAAAGTTAATTGAAATCTGTTCGGAAACGAGGGCTCGCAGGAGGAATGTGGGTGTGGCTCAGGCAAAAAGCCTAAGCACCAGGCCTGCCTGATATTAGTCATGTACGTGATAATTATGCGTGCAACGAGCACCTGGGAATCAAACCCTCCCGAGAGGTTTATTGGCTAGATTATTTCATAATCTCTACACTTAGGCCAGGAGGAGGAGAAGAGCAACCTGCCAGTCACACCGTAAGGAACCATGGTGTGCACTGGACGTCCTTCAGAGCAAAACTCGCCAGTACGAACACAAAGGTACTGGGGAAAGAGGCGCTACATCCTGACCTTTAAAATGTGCAGTCACAGTCACAAAGACCAAGGGATGCCAGCGTGAGCTGCAGAAGAGCCATGAGTCACTTGTGAGATTTGTGCTGCAGAAGGAACACGTTATCCCTTCGCTCTGCTGGTAGTGCCAGTCTCTTTCTGTCTTAAATGATCCATCTGCTGCTGCCCAAATTAGACACACAGCTCTTGCCGTCACTCTGGAAAGCGGTCGCCGTCAGTGCTCAGAGCGTGGCGTTCTCTGTAGCTCGAGCCTTGCTTAGCATCTTACCTGCAGCCAGGGAAACCCTCTCATGCCAAGTGTGGCTCATATCCCACTGAAGCCCTCAAAAGAGGAACTGTTGTTGCGACTGCCAGAGCTGATTTGTCAACGCCACAACCCTGTAGGTCTTTGCCAGCAAGCCCAGCTGAAGGACGAAAGGAGAGATCTTCCTCGGGTGGGAGCTGCTGTCATGAGCCTATGGATGAGATGGGGGCCTGGTGGCAAAATGAACACCTCGGCTGCACAGCTCACTGTTACTGGAGGTGTAAAGTGGTCAGCAGCTACTGCTCATTTGTCTTCCGCTCCACACACTCTGTTCGGCTCAGGGCACACAACATCACTGCTCAAAAAAAGCTGAAGCTTCAGTTCACCTTGGTGCACTGTTGCTGTTTTTTTGAATCCACTGTGTGCATTAACCTGAGATAATGCAGATGTTACACACTGACACCGAGTTATTTTAAAGGAGGTTGTGAAAATATGTAAATCTAAAGAGGCAATCTTCACTTTCTTCATGCTCTCTCCCACAATGTATGTGTTTACACGGAGGTGCCCATAGTTGAAATTACCTGTCCTTGAAAGTTTTACTATTTGCTCTTTGTGGGTGTCCAGTATTCAGTTCAGGTGTGAATCCCTGCTTGTAAAGCAGGAGTTCTCCATTTGGCAATCTCTTGGAAATAAACCAAGGAATTGGAAATCTCTTGATGTGTAGGTGTTTCATTCTGGAGGTGTTTCTGGCTTTCCAATTCTGAAGAATGAGTAGGTTGCCTTGAAATAATGACATTTGTGGAAGCTCTTCAAGTCTAATGTGTATTTATTAGGACTTCATGGCATGTAAGCGGGATGGCTTATAATCTGGGATATATGAGGAAAAGCATCACAAAATTTATTCTGGAAAAAAAGAAGTAATTCAATGAATCAGTCGAGGAGATACCTCCTACAGAAAAAAAAAGAAAAAGAAAAAGAAACCTACATAAGCTCTTCTTCCTACTGAAATTAATAGCCCCACTTCAGGGGTTTTCAAAGGACCAAAGCATCAGATTTGGTGTTTAGTGTCAAAACCTTGAATCCGGAGCAAACCTGAAGTAGGGGACCATTGTACAGAAAATATTTAAAGCATCCCTGGGCACTGAATATCAGCACAGATCCTGGGAGCTACTAGTGCAGCCCATGGGAAGATGCGCACATCACCAGCACTGTCCTCAGCCTAGCCAGTCTCCAGCCTCACGACCTGGGGCATCGCAAGCCCCCATGGAAAGGCCCTCCTCTGGTTGGGTGGTTTGGTTATTCTGGTGGTAGTGCCCAGCCTCAGGAGCAGCTGTGTTTCTTTTTCATAAGGAAGAAGAGTAACTGCTGTGTGGAGGATACAGGGCATCTTCTGTACATACGTGGACACTCACCTCATTCTCACTCCAGTTCAGCAAGGGCACTCCAGCAAATGCTTAACTTGAACTTGCCTATAAAAGTGATGATGCTTGTGCTTTTTTTAGCAGAGAGACATTTCATGTGGTTGAAGCCCAAAGCCTCATTCATTTTTTTCGTCCTCAGTTACAGGCTCTGTTTAATAATTGAAGACAAGTGGAGGGTCACAAAATTACCCCATTTCTGCCTGCCCCCATTTCATCCCTACCTCAAGGGATGATTTCAACAGGATACAATTATCATCCACAATCATCTACTAACTCTTGAAATAATAGTTTAGTCATGCCTAGCTTTCTTGAGCATGTATTGAAAGAAAAATCAGTATTTGAAAGGGGAAGACCCTTTCTCCCCCAGGACTCTGGAAAGCATTACAGGCTCTAAAAAACTAAAAAGCCTGGCTGAAAAATTGTTGGTAAAAGGCTGGGTTTTAATTAATAAATTTAAAAACTTTTCTGTCAAAAATCCTCATACGTCTTCCTCTCAATTAGGCAACTCAAGACTTCCTGACTTCTTCTGAATTTATGCCATTTTTTCTCCCCTTTATGCCATTTAATTCACAACCGCTCTTCTTCCTTAAACACCTGCCAGTGGATATCAATGAGCTTCAGACATCTTTTGATGGCCTTTGAAAATCGTTCCTTCAATCTTTTCTTAGCCCAAATAAGGTTTTCTTGTTGTGACCTGTGCCAAACCTCTTGGCCCCTCCAGCTTCAGCCAGCCCTTCTGCTCTTACAATGTTGGCCAAACAAGGTTGCTCAGTGTCTTTCCCGCAGAGGTCCCTGTATCGCCTGCCGCAAGGGAAGACGTTACCTGTAGAAGTCAGGCTGCCTCAAGGACAATGTGGATGGGGCCTGGCATGCTTCCAAGAAGGATGGAGAAGATGCTTTGAGAGCTGGCCGGCTCAGGACCAGTGTGGACTACTGTGTTTGCCTCAGGTCCTCATTCAAGAACTTCCTTCTCTTCTGCCCTACACATGAATCATCCATTTTGGTGATAAACTCATCTGGCCATGACTGAGCCTTCCTCTGCATTTGTGCAGTGGCTAAGGCATTGATCGAAGCCTCTAGAAAGTAATAAGATATATAATAAAAGAGTTAATTAAGAAAGGCTCTCTTAGTCCGGTGTACATGTTGCTTTCCATATCTGTAGTACGCCTGGTGTACTTTGAGACACTAAAAGAATAGTGAACCATAATACTTCGAGTTTGCCTGAAGATGATGAAAAAGCCCTAGTGATAGAGGACTTAAATTGGAAAATGCTGTGAGCACACGGTCCACAATGCGGCATTCTTATCTATCTTGACAACCAGCTTTATCACCTCCAGAGAAAAGGTGGCGAAATCAGTTAAATCAAATGAATTACTGTTGCAGCCTTTTGCCTAAAAAGGTACTCCAGCGCCTTGGGAAAGGATATTCTGTACCTGCATTTTACATCATTTCAAGAGTTTAACTTTCTACCTATTTAATTACTAATCAGTGTCGGAAGCCAGTTGCAAGATAATTTTGCCCAATTCTTTCTTTTTCTTTCTCTCCTGTTTTAAAGACTCTCTGGGGATCACCCTTCTTCAGTCCTGAACACTCTGTTTAAATACTTCAAGAAAAAAATCTTTGAAATGCAAACATCTAGCTTGGATATGTAGCTTAAATCCAGCATCTAATGAATTCCAAGAGGTTCCCAGCTCCCTCAATTCTTCTGAACATCACACTCTGACTAATTTAAAAATTCTATTGTCCTAGGAGCTCATGTTTTTTAAGCACTTAGAGAGCATAGTAATGAACATGAGAGAAAAGCTAAAGGAATGTGACAGAGACATGAATTTCAGACTGCAAACGCCAAAAAAAAGTGAACACTTATTTTCCTTTTAAATAAGCTTGCAACCATAAAAGAAAAAAGAAAATAATTGTTGAAACTGATTTGAGACATGCAGCTTAACAAGAGGTTTCCTCTTGCTAGATCTCGGGAAATGCTTGGACTTTTTTGCCATCTGCAAAGCGCTTTTCAAACATTGTTTACTTAATCTTAACCCTCTCCTGGGGGACCGGTGGGAAATGACTGAGTTCTTTTTTCAAGGAGCAGAAATTGAAACGAACATGGTTAAGCCTCATCATTTAGGAACTCATTCCCAGCGGATGTAATCTCTTCGGCAATTCCACCTTCAGGAGTGATGGCTGGAGGGAGCAATTGGAGAGGACAAGAACTGGGAAATTAGAAAGCTTCCAGAGTAAGGGATCTTTAACGGTGAACAGAGATCAGGAGGAAAAATATGTATACTGGAATCATGCTCAGGAGTGGGAACAGTTATTTAGGTGTTCTGTAAAATGCCTGAGAGGTAAAGTGAAATCCATAGGCCTGGTGGGGCAGGGGGAGGTGAAGACGATGCCCCAGAGGAGCATGCGTGCTCTGAAGGAAGCAAAGGGCAAGTCACATGCCTGCGTAGGGCTCTGGCACTAGCCCTCTCCTGTCTCTGCCTTCCTTTCTCCTGTCTGTGAAATGGACCTAATACTTAGGCAGATTTCCCCAGGTCGGGGATGAAAGCACCGTGAAAACGCTGAACAAAGGAGGGCGTTTAATGACAGAAGTGAGAAATGCAGCTGCACCTCATTGCCTCTGGTTAGCCAACCACTGACCGACCACCATCTACTGCTGCTGCTGCAAGACATATATACTTGGTACACATGTTTTAGCACTGTCAGTTCTCTTGTTCTGTCTTATGCAAAAATACTTGTTTGCAATAAAGAAACCTGCAGGTCAAAAATCCTCGATGGCCTATCTAAAGAATACACGATACACGCTTACCCTGCCGTGCAACATCATAAGAACAGTGGTGGTTTACTTGTTGGCTGGAAGACCCGGTAAGCAAGGTCTAATAGCTTGCTTCCCACTGGCTTGTCTCTCCTGTGGCCACCTCAAAGCTTCAGCCCGAGCAGCTTGGCAGAATTGGTCCATAGTGTGTAATTAATTGCAGATTAAAAATACAACTTCAGGAACTTTGCCAATGAGATAATGTGAGACAGCGCTCTTAGGCGCTTCAAATAGGCTGATTTATCCCTGAGCAGTATCTGCCCTTTTAAAGATGATCAGAGCAATCAGGACTTTTGACTTTAAAAAAACAAGAAAGAAAAAAAAGCAAAGCTTTTGAAAATTACACTGCATTGCATTCAGTGCAAATTAGACAATGATGTCAGACCTGAAAACTATTGCTTTTCATAAACAAAATTATTTGAAATAAATGCTCTATCAAACTGTATTGTAAGGGGGGCAGCAGAAGCAGGGCATTATGTTAGGGGTTCTGCATTCCTAACCTGCATTGCCTGACCTTGTCAATGGTCACCATGAAGATCTGTTTTACTGCACTGTAGCCATGTAAAAAGGAGCTTAAGATGGAAGTAAGAAGATTGGAACCAATGAGAACATCCAACAAAATGAATTTGCATTGAAAAACATTGTTTTGTCAAAGCCGAAATGATTTGTAGGGATGCATTAGTTGTGATGAAATTCTTGATGGTCTCAGAAAACTAGCATTACCCTCTTACTGCCAACCAGGACACAAACAGAAATAAAACATCGGGATTTTTCAATCTTGCGATAGATGCTTCAACACAATTTTGTTCTGTTGCATAAAAATAATTTCCAAACCTAATGCAGCTTGATAACACATTTTCAAATGGTGGGAGGGAATTCTTGTCCTGAGGCTAGCTACAAATGATACTTGTGTCCTCTTTAAAGCCCATTTACATGACTACAAGGCTGCAAAATTGCTGTTGTATAAATGAGACTAACTCGGAACACGGGGAGTATCATCTCAAACGAAGCTTGAATATACACCCACAGTACTGGATACTGTTTGCTTTTATAGATGTGGCTTTCTATGCCAAGAAGCCTATAAAGAAGACCAACATAGGTGTCATCAGCAAACAGCTAATATAATAAGAGTCGTTGAAAGAAATAGACCCTGCTGCATCCTTTGGATCATCATTTTACATATCAGAACTCCTGTCCTTCTGGAAAGTCCATAAAAGCAGCAAATTCTGGATACTGTTTGTTCTGAAGGTAAAATGGGCATGTATATTTTTGGTGGAAAATGTTGCCTCATGCTGTCTTTAGCACAAGGGAAGGAAAAAGTCTTTCAAACTTTCCAACCTCAGACCTCACCGGAGGGAAAAGTATCTGACAGGAAAGCAGGTTGCATTAGTTAGAGGAGGCAATTATGGAGAACAGAGCTTAAAAAAGAAAAATGCAAAATGGCCCAGGTTTCAGCCACACTGAGGGAGACAAGATGGAAAGGCTGTGAAGGAAAGCAAGGTTGAGAAGAAAGCACAGGACAAGAAAAGCTGCCAACTAATTTCTAGTGCTCAGGAGAGAGGCCTGAGCGCTGCTCTCACGTCTGACCCATCCACATGCCTCAGCTGTGTAAGGCTGCAGGACGCCAGTGTCAGCTGCTGGTGCTTTCCTGATCCCACTGTGAATTGGTTCAGGCAGCCGAGTGAGCAAAAAGTTACTGGATTATTTTTTTGCAACTTGGTAATTTCAGTTTTGTATCCATTCATTTTCTGGTTTGCTCTTTGAACTGTCCCACCATCAGACAAACTTTGTGTTGAGGCAAAGCGGTGCCTGGCTGGAACTGCGCTTGTTCCAGCTCTGACCTAGACCAGCTTAAACTGTCATGGAAATACACCCGAGATGTTCTCTAAGCCCAGCGTGAAATCTGCAGGCTTGGGTCAGTGTTAGTTGCTTTAGAGCTATTGCTAGCTGTGCACTGGGACTCTATTCAAGTTCAAAACTTGTTTTTCGCAGAGACCACCAAGCAGACATCACAGGCATAATAGTAATTAGATATCACATTTGAGCTTACTTAAACTAGCGATTGATTTGGCAGAGGCCTCATCCCCTGTTACACATACTTTGAACTATTCAATCTCTATTTTCAGTGTTCTTTGCTTAAATCCAAGCAAATACAGAGTCTTTCCTGAATCCCAGCCCACCCGTAACACTGAAAGATCAGAGAACTTTAAATATTTTCTGTTTGTGCTCCCTTTTCAGAGACATTAACGAAAGAGCATGGCTATATACCACATTTGTGCGTGCTAATGCACAGGTCAGTTATCCTGCTCTACTTAAAGTGCTGCAAGAGGCAGAGTAACCTGATTTGGATAAGTTATGAATGCATTGCCATTCCAAGAGGCATCCAAGAGGCATCCATTCCCTTTGGACTAGCACAGTAAAACTTACTGCATCCTTGTCTGAATAATCATTTTCATCTGCCAGCAGGCAGGGGAGAGGCTGCTCTGACACAGTAGCGCTCCAGTGGGATGCAAAAGCAATCGGTTGAAAGCAGGAATGCTCTCTGACGTGGGAAGGCCGGTAGAAGTGGTCAGGCCAAAGTGACATGGATACGCATCAGAGAAAAATGTAAACTAACTGAACAATTGGGCAGAGGTAATGGATATATTCCTTGGAAATGAAGGGTGAAAAACACACAGGTCAGAGGGGTGGGATATAAAAATGAACAGGGAAGGGAAGTCATTTTACAGCTTGTCATGCTACCGCAAAATTGTTGAGTCCTAGTCACTGGTTTTCACTCATGTTTTTAGCAGGGCAATATGAGCACAAAACGGTTGCCACCATTCACCTTTGCTGCTTCTTACATAGGTTATAACGTGATTACTAAAAACACACTGCTAATCCATTAACAGCACCCAGAAAAAAGCATTTTATGTCCCTACAAAACATTCTGTCATAAGATCTTACAACAAGTTGCAAAGAGCAATATGGTAAAGCTCAGAACATCTAAGCCAGGCAGGGTTTTTTTCATCTCATGTTGCAGATAGCAAGTCGAGGTGCTGAGGGATGTTAACTGCCTGGTTTAAACTGCAGTGGCTTGAGCACAACTCACACCAGTAACTCCCAACTTGGACTTATCTGAGCAAAACGAGAGCCTTCCTTCCCTGAAATAATAGTTTGAAACAGGAACCAAGCAGAGAAAGCTGCTTTGACCAAAATTTAAGCTCCATTTTAAATCAGAGTGAGTAGGTAATGGGAATACAAAGAACTGGATAATGTGTGTGTGCGGGAAAGCAGTGAAGGAAGGTAGCTGGGAGAAGTGGTGGGATTAAACTGATGATATGCTTTTTTACTAGTCGTAACAATAAACTGTCCAGCAAAAGCATAAAGGAAACATAAATGGTGTGACTGGAGCGTATGCACACACAGGCTAGCTCTAATCCTGCTGCCCCAAGACACGAGAGCAACAACAATGCGACAGTGCAGACTAACAGAGAACCAACTTAACTCTGGAGACTTGTTGCCTCCCAATACATCTAATACCGCTTGGTGCCTGGGGGAATTCCACCACACAGCCCCAGGTTGCAAAGTCAGCTGGTGCATAGCTACCTTGCGGGTCTCTGCATGGCACTTCATCACACAGCCGGGATGTGCTCTTGGAAACAGGCCCAGGCATTGATCTGGCCGGAGAAGTACCGCTGTAGGTTGTGCTGATGAGAAAATCCAGACTTGCCAACCACCTATTAAGAGAAATGAGTGGGATTTTTCCTGTCTTTGAGGAAGAATCCTTGCCTGTCACTTTTAATTAGCCAAATTATAGCTGTCATTGTGTTCTGCAGCTCATTAAATAATAGGAGTCTGCTTCAAATATTATGGGGAAATTAAAGAGACGGTCTTGATGAGATCCCTTCTTTCAACCAGAAAAAATATGACTTCTCTTCCATCATAACACTTCACTGAATCAAGCCTTTGTTTCATCCAAGCTCATTGTTCCCCTGCATTACACCTTTCTAGTAATGTCTAAGGACTTTGACAGAGAGGTGCTGTTCCCTGGGAAAAAAATAGAAGACAAAAAAAATTTGATAGATGGACAGGCCTCTGCTGCCAGGCGTGCTGACTGCTCACTCTTACAGCCAGGATGGTTGAGTACTATATTGCTTTGCCTCAAGATAACTTGCACACGATGTCTTCATATTCTTTCGTCAAAGACACGCAACCATGCGTGAACTGGAATTTCCCCTCCCTTGCTGGAGTTTATGAAGTTTTGATTACAAATGTGGCATACACAACTGTTGTAATTTTTTCTCTGCTTAATGGTTTATCTGTCTACTGGAGGCAGCTGTCGTACAGGCTCTAGTTCAAATGCAGTGTATTACAGAAACAGACTCTACCTTTCCACACTGATCATATTTTTTCTTGATTTGCTGTTGCTTTAAAGAAAATATAGATCCAAACCTACCCAGATTATAAACCATCCACACTAAAGCCCACATTTATATACAAAAAGCACAGGAATAACCAGTGAATAAGAGACTTCCGTGTTGAATTCTGTATTAAAATCTTACTCCAGCCATAACAAGAGTTGGTAATGGATAGATTTCAACTACTCTTACTCTTCTTAAATATTTAATTACAGAAAGCCTTTGGGATCTCAGTCAAGGGTGTGGATCATGTTGTACTCAGCACAAATCCAGAACAAAGCATGGTGAATTTACAGCACAGATAGAAGGCCAGATGCAATGTACAATAAATGGGCAAATACAGGGAACCGAGGAAATTATATTGATCTGTGTGAGATGTCCTGGTCTCAGCACCCTGGTGGCTTAACCCTTGTCTTTTCTTTTTATCAGCACCATAAAAAAGCAGGGAGCTTTAAGGTAGCTAGTGAAAGTAGTTAATTAAATAGCCTTGTGCACACCTTCAGTAAACTGCATTAAAGTAGGAAGAGTGGCATCGGAGAAAGCCTGATGGTGTTCATTTCGTTAGCTTTTTAGGAAGTGGAGATGGCAGTGTCTAGTGGAGAACAGCTCAAGGGGCTGGCCCTTTTTGGTGAGGACAGGGATGGTGTTGCTCAGAGCATGAGCGCAGGAGATGGAGAAAGGAGTCCAGAATCAAAATCAAGGAGGAAGACCAAGTGGGAGCAGTTAGACGGAGAGATGGAAGATGGACAACATATGGCATTAACATGAAAGGGGATGGAAATAAAATACTCTGCTGTTTAATACAGGAAAAAAGAGCACAGAGGAGAGAGGCCAGGTGGGGCAGACCCTGGAGGGGAGCTCGCCTCTTCCAGTACATTTGAAGCTAAAGAAAGGAAGGTGCACAAGCAGATGTCTGCAAGGACACTAATCAAGGATGCTCCTCTACGCTGCATAAGATCCAGGGAGTGATATAGCCATGTCTGTGTGGGGCACCCTCGTCCCCTGTATCTCTGAAGCTTTTCCCACCTTCCAAGTACATTTCCAGGGCTTGTTATTGAAAACAAACATATTGTTTACTCTCTGCTTCCCTTAGAAGTACCAAGTCACCCTGGGAAAACACAGTTAACTTTTATAAAATCATCAGCCCACTGCCTGGTAATTTTAGGCCCATCTAAGTCCTGCTATGCAGTTAAAAGCTGGGCCATGTGCTTCCTGTTAAAGCAGAACATTGTGTCCCACCTTGAAAGACGCACCACAGTCAAGTGTCCGTGTTTAGTGGGGCAAACTAATGGGCCTGATGGGGCAGCAAATCTGAGACCTATACGACACTAGCCACTTGTTTATCAGTCTTGCAAATGTGCAAATAAGATACAGGCTTGTCAATAAAATATGTTTCAATTTAATTTTCTCCAAGGCAGAAGAATAAGAGACCCAGAAAAAAAAAAAAAAAAAAAGAAATATTTTTGGCGCCTGAATGTCTATCCGTTCATTTTCAAAATCTGCTTTTATTTATCCTCTGGTTTTCATTGATCTCTGGTGATAAACGTGCCAGCTGAGAGAACTTAGTTCTAACAGACAGTTTTTCTTCCCTCTGCCAAAAATGATCAGGTTTCCTCTGTAAGCCACGCTTGGGAGGCTTCAGTCAACTTGAAATATATCTCAATTCAGGGGATTATAACCAAATTAAATACAGCTTTGCTCTAAAAGATTTTTTTTTTAGGGTCTTCGGAATGAATTTTCATTCCTTTTCTCTCTAAAACACACAGGTTTATTGACAGCATGTGTTGGTCTCTGAAATCCAACACAAGTTTCTTACTGCACCTTATTACAAATCCCTCCTCTTCTCTCATCTTTCTTTGCTGAGCATCTCCCCACCTGCCCGCTCTCTCCTTCCCCTCCTGTTCCCAGATCCAAATCCTCCTCCATCAGCCTGCTGGCAGGGTCACCTCCACGCACTGGGCCGTACAGGTCCCCACGGTGGGCTGGGACCATGCTGAGCGTGCCCACAAGGCCCTTTCCTGTGCATCCCCCTGCAGTGGTTTTCAGCTGGACTTTGTGGACTCCTGGGCCACCTCTGGGTTTTCTGCTCCAGGGCCTCCCAGCCCAGAGGCAGGAGGCAGAAATCAGCTACTCGCAGGTCTGCAGATAGGAAAAGGTAAAAATCTGCCGCTTAAAACCAACCCACTTCCTCTTTGCTGCTGCCGGTCAATCCCTTTTCCTAGGGCTGTTTCCCCTGGCTTATTTCCTCCTGAGCCTCTCCCTGTGCATTTGAGTATTTTCTGACCGCAAGCATCTCAGAGTCAGCTCTGTCCCATCCTGAAGAGCTGAAAATCACTTTTACAGCATAGGAGTTAATTCAGTAGCAAATCCCAAGGAGAAACTGATTTAAGCATTGTTTAATTAAGGGGAAGTGTTTCTTTCAGCTTAGATTTGATGCATCCGTAGACCCTGAACATACATTCAGTGGTTGAAATGGCTTGGTAGGGCATATGACAGCATGCCACATTTGCAGCACAAGTACTGACACTTTTTATGCAGAATGCTGGGAGTGGTGAGACTGCATACTAGCGCTTCCCTATTTGCATGCCAATACTTCTGAGTTTTCACTCGGGGACTTCTGAATTTCCCCTGTGACTGACATATATAAAGCGTGGGTACATGCCGGAAAGCAAACGCACATCAAGAACGTGTTTCTGCATGTGCTTGCTCTGCGTGGTCTCTATTTTCTCCCCTATAATGAAACCTCTTTACCCATTTAAATCAGGGGGGTTAAATTGTAATGGTTCAAATAGCCCAACATATGAAGCAATGGGTAAGTTGAAAATTGATTGTGCTTCAGTAAATCAGGAGTTACTCTGGGGTGATAACTAGCTATGACTTAGTCTTCACCACAAAGGAGTTGGTAGCTTGGACCACAAAGGGGATGAGGACTTGTAGAGAAGTGGTTGCATTTGCAGCTATATTACTGTTATCGTCTGGTTGGTTAATATTATTAGTAGCATAAATCAAATTAATTTCATTTGGTAATGGTGAAATAATGCATCTATAAATAATGCTCAACACCTTATGGAAAAAATATTTAAAATAAAAGATGGTATGACATTTTACCTTTCCCAAAATTAAACTTCCTGCCATTACAGAAATTCAGTTTTAATGTAGGGGTGAAAACCCAGCAAGAAAAGCTGTACAATTATTATTAACAGGTTAGTAAAAAATTCCTATGACACCACCAAATGTTTCTTTTTTAGGTAGGAAACATGTTCAACTCACAACTTGACTGTCTACTTCTGGTTGTTTAACATCAGTGATCTAAATATCCTTTGATGGGGGCTAATGGGGCTTTTTGTATGCAAATTCCCACAGTTCAAGTAAGAAAGCAAAAGTGATTTATAGTACATGCAGCCAGGCACACTGGACCGTCACACATCCTTGGGGTGAGTCAAAGCCCAAAGCCACAGCACCGGCAGGGCTGGGTGTGGAAGGGGTCTCTCGCCCCTTGGCTAGCCAAGCCGATGAGCAGGGCGCCCCAATCCCAGCCTCATGGCGAGTGGTGGGAGGGCTGCTGCTCTCGAGGAGGAGGAGGAGGAGGAGGATGTGGGACCAGACGGCAGTTGTTTGGCTTGGCCGTCCTCGCCTCCCATGGCGGCCGCTCTCTCTGGCAGCATCCAGTCGTTCCCACAGTAAGCCTGGTCTTAGCCTGGGATGCTTGTGTTCAGTTATTACTTTGGATGTAGCTGAAGTTTTCCTGAGAAGCTCAAGCCACAGCAAGGGAAACACATATTCAAACAGTTTGCAGCCTGGGCCCTAGCAGAGCAGGATTTCTCTGTTAGGGGGAAAGGACAGTTGTTTCGCCTCAGGCCTGTCTCCTGGCTGGATAGTGAGGGGCGGTGGCAGGGGAGGTGGGAGAGCTCTGCACAGAAACCCACAGGAATCTCCTTGTGGAAAGCCTTCAGCCGCCTGAGAGACTGGGCTTGAGCCAGTTTCCCTGGAAGTGAAAACAACTACTTAACAGTTTCATAGCCTTCTTTATGTTTATTTGTAAAGCACTTTGTGACAGGTGAGTTAATATTAACCCCATTCCGCAGAGAGCAGAAGCAGACAGAGGTGTCCAAAAGCACCCAACAAGTTGATGGCACAGGTGTGAAGAGAAGCCAGGGCTTCTTGTTCACAGGCCATGTTCGAGAAAAAAATAAATTAATGAAATCCATGGAAGGTCAGAAAAGCGCATTTGTCTGTAAAAATGTCTTCATAGGATCACTGTTTGAGCTGCGACTCCAGCTGGTGTGTAAGTCTGTGAGCAGACAGCGGCTTTGCAGTGAGCTCTCCTTCCCTGAGGAACCACATTGGAAAGAGCCATTTGGACAGAAGGAAACATGGCTTGGATGCTGACAATCTGACTTCATTTCTTATTTCAGGGTGACTTAAGCCTTTAGATGTCTATACCAATTAGATCATAACTTGTTAATGATGTGGTGAAGTCACCACATCTCCATTTTGTCTAAGAGATATAGAAGACAAATTAATGGTCTGCTTTATTGTTCCTTGAAGAAAAAGAAGAAAATTGTATTTTGCTCCATTTTAAAAATGCAGAGTCTCTTAAAATAATATTTTATAAAATTTAAATAACGGGTAGACATGTCCTTGCTCAAAGCCCCATGACAAACAGCATGTACACACATACACACACCAGAAAACCTACAAAATGATGTGGCAACCAACCCAATGCAAAGCATCGTCAGCAATGGCTCTGAATCATCCAGGGAAATGCACGTCAGGATCACTCCTAGAACAAGAGTCTGTGGCTGGTCTGCTCTTTTTATTACCAGAGAAGAGTCTGATGGCAGTAGAGCGAACCACGTTTTTATTATTTGCTGCACAGTTCCCCTGTGGCACTGCTTTATGCAGCCATCCTTGTTAATTTATCTGTGGAGACGCCACATTGCTCAACTTAACTGCACCCTTGCAATATCAGAAATACACTTGTAGAACCAGAGGAATAACTTCATTAGCTCAGCCAGCAGAGGGAACTGCTAATCAGCACTAATTGCTCATACAAGCCTAACATATATCCTACCAAGATCAGTAAATACCCAGTAAGTTATGGTACTTCATATTTTCTGCTCCATGTCAGACTGCAAATCCTCCAGCCTATTCCAATACCATGATCTCCCTCCCCAGCACCGGCCCCGGCCTTCACCTCCCCCTCACCTTGACCTTATGGCTTTCTCCTAGAAGGAAGGCGAGCTCTAAAGTCTGAGTCCAGCCCTCAGACTACTACCTGTTACTGCTCTTCCACGTGGGTGGTGATGAAGTTGCAGTACGTAGCCCAAGGGCGATTAAAAGAGGCTTCAGGGCCTTGGGATGGTTAGTGAGGGGATCTGGGGCACAGGTGATTTTTCCCTCCCTCCTTCCAGTTGTGGGCATCGACATTGAAAGGAACAGGCAGACCCAATCTATTAAGACATGGCTCCATGGCTGGTGTCACCATCACAACTTTGGGGTTTTTGACAATGGGATGGCCTACACGGCACCAGGATTGCTGGCTTCTAATGGGAGCCACCTTTCTCAAAGGGGAAGGAGGGTCTTTGCTCAGGAGCTTGCGGGGCTCATTGACAGGGCTTTAAACTAGAGGCAAAGCGGGAGCGGGAACATATGAGGCTTGCCTGTGACAGCTGTGGGATGATACACTATGGTTAGAGGGACGAGCTGCTAGTAGAACCCTCAACCTGTTGCCCAGAGGCGCACTGGGAACACTGCAGCACAGTCAAAGTCTTGCAGAGATGAGCTGGGGGCTCCTGAGGTAGTAGGAGCCAACAAGGAAGCTTCTGTGAAACACGTCAAGGGAATCAAGGGGTGTTCT
>VZTV01091594.1:15137-50417 GCA_013400875.1 Anhinga rufa | reverse complement strand
GGTGATTCTGCCTTGGCGAGGGGTGGTTTTGCCCTTTGGGGGGGTCCTTCTGCTTTTGGGGGGGTCCTTCTGCCTTGGCGAGGGGTGGTTCTGCCTTGGGAGGGGTCGTTCTGTTCTTGGGGAGGTGGTTCTGCTTTGGCGAGGGGTCGTTGTGCCTTGGGGATGGGGTCGTTGTGCTCTTTGGGAAAAAAATTTCATCCTCATTATTTTGAGCTGCCTTGTATGTTAAACGCTTTACAAATAATAGGGGTCGTTCTGTTCTTGGGGAGGTGGTTCTGCTTTGGCGAGGGGTCGTTGTGCCTTTGGGGATGGGGTCGTTGTGCCTTGGGAAGGGTCGTTCTGCCCTTGGGAGGGGGCCGGCGGGAGCGGGCCCCACCTGCAGCAGGAGGTGCGGGGCAGGCAGCCCCGGGGGCGCCGTGAAGAAAAAGCTCACGGTTATCGGTTATCAAAGCACCGGTTTCTCCTGCACCTCTCCCCTGGCTCGGGGTCCCTGCCCGGGCATCGCCGCGTTGTTAAATCCATCAGGCTGCGTTTATTTTGAGGTCTTTGGTTTGCTTCCGCTCGCTCAAGCGGCCCGCGAAGCTCAGCGCCTTTCCTTGGCTAACGCGGCACGTGTGCGGCGGATGCTCGTGGGCTTCGCCCGGTAGCTGCGGAGGGGCTTGGAGTAAGGGCCAGCGCAGCAACGACGGGCTCGGCGGTCCGGAGATGCCTCTTTGAACCTGGGAGATCAAAAGGGTTTGTTTTCCTTCCTTAAAAAAAAAAAGGTGGGGGGAATAGAAGTCACCCTGAGGTGGTATAAGTCACCCCGAGCAAAGTGCGGCAGGTGGGGAGCCCTGGTTTGATGCTGTGTCCAGCAGGACCCTGAGATCTGTCCCCATGATGCCTCTGCACGGTCGTGCCCGCCGCTTTGGGCTCCCCACTCACCTGCCGGGTCCGATCAGGTTCTCATCTGCTCAAAGACGCTCCTCAAGTCAAGTCTGTGATCAGGGCAACCAACCGAAGCTGAAGCTGTGCTGATTGTCCCTCTTGTTTCAGGTGGAAGCTGTACAGACCCACAGGCGCTGGTTGACTTAAGGCAGAAGGAAATGGATTTTGAGGAATACTTGAATTTCAAAACATGTATAGTTTCTTTCAGAAGGCTTACAGAGCATTTGGACCATCCCATTGCCTGTTTGTGCCCATGGTCAGCTTTTACAGAGTTAGAACTGTTTGCTTTCATTCCTTTCTTTGCAAAATAGGTTGTGATGGGTGTTTGGATAGTGATGGGCATGAGTCCTTGATGACCGTAAGCTGATCTGAGCACAGAAATCTTCCGTGGGAGGACTGGGGTGAGGAAGGGAGGATGGGAGAGGAGCCATGCCAGCACAGGGAGGCATGGAAATGGTGATGCTGGAGTTGTTGGAACCTTCCCTTGAACACGCGCAGCAGCAGGGGCCTGAGTGATTCTGACAAGTGACACAAGGCACTGCCTCACCTATTTCTAAAGAGTTGCTGTCCTTCTGGAGGAGAAAGATGCTCTGAGTTTCTAGACCCTGGTCATTGCTGAAATGCGCAGGTGCGAAAGGCTGAGCCGCTCTTAGGGCAGCGTAAGGCGATTGGCGTCTTCTCGGGGCAGTCGTGTTCACGGGTGAGCGTACGGGTTTTGTTCCGAGTGCCGTACTATCATGGCTGACCTGGCTTAGACGTGGTTTCAGCCAGTACTTTGTCTTGGTGCAGATTAAAATGTCTTGAGCTACCAGAGAATCGTCAAGGAGTCGTATAACGTATAAGATAAACAGGAGCTGCCGATGTTTTGCTGAGACTCCCCGGCAGCCCTGGCCCGTTGCGTGTGTGGTTTGGCAGATGTTTTGTGTCTGTGGGAGGTAATGTTTGGCTGCCCAGACATCGTGCACTAAAGGCAGTATTTTTTCTCCCTTTTAATATTAATGCTTCTGAGGGAATTTTGCAAGAGCTGTGGCCTTTCGCATACTTGCTGGTTTTCGGTGTTAAAGGTGTTTAATTCCTTGGCTGGGTGTTGCTGCTTTTATGATTCACTAATCTTGTGTTTGGTTGCATATCTCTAACTTGTTGAATAATCATGAGGACCTTTGTCCCAGATTTCTGTAGCCGACTCTGGGAGGGGGAAGGGGGAATTTTTTTTAAGAAAGCTTTTTGCTGAATCTCTCACGGCTCTAGAGAAAGTCTCGTTTATGGTTCTGCTTTTCAGGGGAGACTTAAAACATTCAGTTCCCTCTCATTTGAAGAGAGACTTCCTTTTCTCACACAGAAGGCTGTTATTAGCCAGTCTGTAGTATTTTACCAGCTCCCCTGTAACAAAATCCCTTTCTGTCTTTTACTTCTTGAAATGCTGTAGCTCAAGGGACAAGAAAAGCTTTTCTTTGGCTCAAGAAGCCATCTGTGTCATTCTTATTCCTCCATAAGTCCCATAAAAAAAATATGTAGGAGTAATAAAGGCTCATATGTGGTGGTAAAAGGAATAAAACTAGGTAATTAAGGGAAAAGGCTAACTTGTCTGTTATGGGACTTTATTGAATAACTGGGAATAGAATTGAGCAGTGGAGTTATTAAGAGCAGGGGTAGGCTAGAAATAGGATATAATGAGAAGATGATACAGCAGTCAAAACATTTTAGTCCATACGGGAGTAATTCTTACGTACTGAAACATAAATAGGCACCGAATTCTGTATACACAGATACATCCTCAACTTCTAACAATGCGTCGCACTGTTCATCAGTCTGAAATCGGTTCAATGCAGGCGCTGTCCTCCAGAGCTGCCGGTTTTATGCCTGTTGTGCTCTTAACAAGCTTCAAGGACTGGCTTTTGCGGAGGAAGGATGCGCGTGGTGGGAATTGCCAAGTGTCCCGAGGCTCGGCGCAGGGCTGGCGCTCTGCCTGTATGGACGTGCCGGGAGAGAAAGTTCTGGGCAGGTACGAGGGCCCAGAGGTTCCCCTTCCCTGCGCGCCAGGGATTCGGGTGCCCTGCTGCGCTGTCAGACTCCGGTCCCTGAAGATCAGTGGGTTATGCCAGATCTTCAGGAAACAAGTGACGACTCCAGTGGTGACATCTGGAACGACACAAGCGGGCACTGTGGTACAGCTGTCGAACTAGAGGCTTCCATGTTGGCTCTTTGATGGAAGGCAGAGGCATGTATTGTTTTGCTTCACCAAAATAAAAACACAGGCTTGTGTTAGGCGTTGTAATTTCCGCAGGCTTTACTAGGAGTGGAGCCAGCAGCTGAAGTGTAAATCAAGCCTGTCATCCAGGTTCAGCTCTCGCCAAAGTCTTCACCAATGTTAGCCACCTCCATTATTTCTCATCTTTTAAAATAGGTGCGTCCTCTTTCCCGCTGTAGGTTAATGCCTGCTTATTTTGCTGGCTGAACTTCATATTGACAACTTCTCAGCCCCAGGAGCTGATAAAGTTATGGAAAGACCTTTAGGTGATTTGCAGGTACAAAGTCTTAGTATTAATAGTCTTGTCAGAAGCAGGAAAAAAAAAAGTCTAGTTTTCATTTAATAAGTAAATATGAATGTCTGACAGATGTACGAGAGTACTTCTAAAATGCTGAGGTTTTCAAGGCGTGATTTAAGAAGCACATAATACAGGACTCTTCAGAATTGTACAAGTACAGACATTTAGAATCATTAAGGTTGGAAAGACCTCTAAGATCATCAAGCCCAACCGTCAGCCTTGCAACATAAAATGGGCTTAGTATTATTAAAGAATTAGAGGCCTTTAGTTGCTATCGTTAAAATAGAAACAATGCTCTCTTGAAGGTACTGTGAACGATTCCTGATGGGGTAATGTTCCCATTATGCTGGCTTTACTTTTAGATTAAATCTCAGCTCATGTTTCTCAGTTTCTGATGTTAGCGCCCTGTTTCCTTTTCCTCCAGCCATCTCCAAAATGGGATGTATGGCGGAGAGTTAAGTTTCTGCACTGGAATTATAAAATACTTGGCGCTTTCCTTCCCGTTCTATGCAAGTTTTACCCCTATAAAAATTCAAAACAACTACAAGGGGAGAAATGGAGCAGAACGTATATTTTGTAGATACAGCCTTCTGCTTATGTTTAGATAATAAGCTTTAATGTAATGTCTGGAATGTCTAAGTATTTGGAATATAAAAATGTTACTTTCAGAGGAAGGGGCATTTAATAACACTCATAGCTCTCAAGCAGAGAATATTTATATGGGTATAAAGAAGACCAGATTCTGAATTGAAGGTCGCAAGTACTCGGTTGTGAGACAGCGAGATATTTTTTTTTAAGAACCTACCTCTTCTTGTTAGAGAGAAGCAAGTCATAGGAGAGAGTACAGGATCTTGGACTAGCTTCAAAAATTCTTGCTAATGTGTTGATTTTAAAAAGAAAATATTAGCACATGGGACTATCCCACTTCATTTCCTAATCACGCCTTTTATTCTCAGCAAGAGAGGAAAACAACTTAAAAAGAAGTAAAGGAGTGGGAGGACACGATATATTGTAGCTGTAAAAATTCCTTTTCCTATAAGGCTTTTCCTTATATAACGGGTGTAACTGAGTATGGTTCTCAAAGGTTTTATATTTGTCATAGTTCATCTTTTTTTAGGGTTCTAGTAATGGTATTAGGGAAGCGTGAGTGCTCCTGCGATGGAACGGTTCTCTATAATCTGAGAAACATGCTTTTTTTTTTATTTCAACCGAGGTGCTAAATTACAGTGTTGGTGGCCTTGCAACTACTTCTGTAACTTTCCAAACATATTTGGCAGTGGTGCATATTTGGTGGTGGTACGTAGTTGTTTGCTGTGACGCTGTATTGCAAGAGCTTCGATGTTTTGAAGAGCTCCCCTATAATTAGACTTGTAATTTTCCTGTTATGATGCATTGAAAACACTGGGCAAATTTAATGCTTAAATAGGATAGGCAGCTTGTTGTTAGCAGCCAGAATGTTGTTATTTCCTGTTTTGTTGTCTCTCACAAGATGATATAGTTGCAGTGAAAGGGAAGCAGGATAAGGGATCTGCATCGGTGTCTGGATGAGAGCCGCTGCAGGATGTACTGTTAGTGATGCCTGAAGCGCCAGCTCTCCTTTCGAGGCAAGTGCTCTTCTGCAAGTGCAATGGATGCAGAGCCTGCACTCAGGAAATTAGTCTTTACCCCTTACGGTTTTGAAGTGCCTCAAGAACTTAGAGGAACAATATTTTTTACCTGGCAGTATCTTCGGCTGGACTTGCGGCATCCTGTCTGCCTAAACTTGCCTTGCAGTTTTAGTTTGACACCGTTGTTTTATGCTTTGAAGGTTGTTCCGCAGTTTGCAGTTTAAAGAATTGAAATATTTTGTTTTGGAGCCTGAATTTCATTGCGATTGCTGTTTGTGTGAAAATTGTAGGGTAGTTTTCTTTCATATAGAGGTGTTATATTAATGTTCAGTTTCATATTGGAAAGGTATAAGAGAGAATACAGGAAATACCAGTCCAGCGAGACTGGCACGCTTCTATGTATGCCACCTAGTGTAATTCTAGCCAAACCTGCGACAATACTTCTTGTTCAGGTTGTATTGCGATAAAAGGCTGGAAGTTAATAAAATGTGGCTGGGGAGGGTCTTGTGTTTGGGGGAGGGAGGAGATCTGAGGGCGTAATTTTGGGGTTTTATTCTTAGTTTTGTAACTGGGCTTGCCTTATAGTAAGGGATTTGGAGATGTGGTTCCAGGTAGCTGGCTCCCCATGTAATTGCTGAAGCAGAACTTGGAAGTGCTCTCCTAAAGAGATGCTTAAGCGATGACTGTAAATACCTCGGACTGTTTCGTCTGGCCCCAAACCTGTGCTCAAGAAGCAACTGCTTCAGTCCCTCTCCCTTGCGTTGTCCCCCCACCTTCTCCCCCAAGCTGTCTGCATTTTCTGGCTGTCTCCATAGCTTGTCCTCTTTTCCCCGTCCTTTCTTCCCGCCTGTCCTCACCAGTGGCTGGTACCAGCCAGGAGTCCATAGCGGAGGCGCGTGTCTCGCCGTGCAGCTTGCCTCGGATGCTGAAGTGATTATTGCTATTTGGTGTGAGGCTGCTGCTGACACCCCAGCCTGACGAACTGTTCGGCAGGTAGCTACAGCCCAAAGTATCTGCAAGCTGTCTGAGTAAGAAGATAAGTTTGAACTCCAACAGAAGGACGTCTTCTTCTAAAGTTATAATAAAATTGCTCTGTGCCATGCCTGGAGCACTGGGTACCAGTGTTTAGGAGCTCGATGCTTCGCAACATCAGCAGTTGCTGTTTGAAACAAAGCTGAAATGGTTTTGTCCTGTTTGGAGCCGCAATACCTTGCTGAGGTTAACCTTATCTCATTCCCTGGGGCAAAGGCCGTTTCAGCTAGCAGGCTAACTCAAAGGATACCGAGAATTGAAAATAGCACATGATTTTCGAGCACTGGGTCACAGTATACTGTGTCCCAACAGCACGACCAGCAGCAGAATTCAATCAGTAACTACTCCTGGGGCACCCTCTCTTTGTGATGTTGGTCTTCTAACAGCAATGCCTCTGTGACTTCTTGGGCAACACTCAGTTGAGGGAACAGTCTGGTGGTTCTGGAAGACCGATGTCACCTTGACTAATGGCCAGTACAGTAGACCTTGCTGGTGAGTCGTTAAAAAGTTGAAGACTTCAGCATTCCTTTACTGGGGCAAGGGGTAACAGACCTTAAAATCCCCTTGTTTTGATTGTTGTATATCTATGGAGTCTGTAAATAACTGGTATTGCACAACCAAAGTAGTTTTCTCTTGGAAATTTGATATTGAAGTTCACTTTGGTGCCTGGTTCAAGTGATCTTCAGCATAACAGCTCCTACCATTGCTTTAGTAGAGCAGACAGAAAAACAAGCTGGTAATGATTGCCACATTTTAAGGACCGGTATTTTTCTACCTGCCAATGCAAGAAGCTTTTGGCAGAGCAGTACAAAACACTTTAATACGTTGAACTTTTCCAAGCAATGTCTCTACCTCAGAGGTCTGAAGAAACTGTTTGTTACTGGGCACAAGCACGCCAGCTGTCTGGAAAGCCAAGTGTCATGCAGCCTTGTGCCAAGGTACAGAGTGTAAGATAGATGAAAGGAGATGACGAACTCCCAGGCACAAGGTGATCAGCT
Source organism: Anhinga rufa (assembly GCA_013400875.1). Taxonomy (NCBI): domain Eukaryota; kingdom Metazoa; phylum Chordata; class Aves; order Suliformes; family Anhingidae; genus Anhinga; species Anhinga rufa. The sequence continues at coordinate 43,307 of VZTV01091594.1, read as the reverse complement.
GGAAGGTAATGACTTGCTTAGTAATGCCAGACTATAAATCACCGAGCTAGATGTTTGGCTGGTTAGATTCTGTTATTGGAGATGTCTGGCTCCAGTAGCTGATGCAAAGATGATTCTTTGTGAGCAGGCGAGTCTTTATGAGTGCAGGATTTGCACTGGGATCGGCATTTGTTTTCCTGGTAACTGTCCTTGTATGAAGGCCTATGATAACCACTGAAAGCTTTGGCCTGCATCAAGTTGGTAACAGTCATTTGCTACATATTTCCAAGGTGCCAGATACATTTTGCTGAAGCTTCCTGGCTGGATTAGCCTCTGTGGTTGTCACAGAATTGCTCAAACTTTCTTTAATGAAGTACAGCTTCTGTTGAAGAAATATAGATTTCATTATGGATGTTAATTACAGTTTTTAATCCAAATTATATTGGTAACTATAGTAGATTAAATCCCTTACGTGGATGGCATAAATTTGTTAGCACATTAGAAAGCCACGATTCTGAAAGGAGCTTCTGTAACGATGCATAACTGGTGGTGTTGGTGGGATTCGCTGGAGCACTGCGTGAGTGCTGGTGCCTGTGCCTCAGGCGGTGTGAGGATGGGAAGGGTTGGGGAACAAGCACAAGAAAAAGGTTGAGGACTGTGAAATCTGATGTAAGGAGAGGTTCTTCAAACACAAAACCACCATCAGATTTCTCAAAGGAAAGGTTAAGAAATGACTTGAATACAGTTACAGATTGGGAAAAGGTGCGTTTTGGTTGCTCCCATGACCTTAAAAAGATAATAATGATGAGAGGAATTAATAAGATAGTCGAAGGGTTGGCAGCTAAAGTTAGGCAAACACTGATGAGAGCGCAGCCTGTATGAATGAGCATCATTCATCACAGAAAAACTTCCATTTCTAAGTCAAAACTGGACGCTCTTCCATGAAACAAGTGGCGGTTCAGCTGAGCTTTGCCACAGGGATCTGGGAGCGGAAGGCAGTTGCCGGAGTTGTTCATCCAATTAATGGTTTTTAGTGATCCCGCAGCCTTAAAACGTACACCAGGGTGTAGTTACAGCGTAAGCTGTTAATAGACCGAGGGCTGTGAGGTTCCTGGCGTCAAAAGGCTTCATGCTGCGGAGACAGAGCTGGCAAACAAAGCAAAACGCTGGCGTTTCCACGTGTGGGACCACAGCCGAGGTGGATGGCGGAGCTGGGACACGCAGCACCTGCGGGGACAGATCTTACAGGGTGTTCCAGTACAAATTAAAAAAAAAACAAAACAAAACAAGAGGGAAACACTGCACTTCATTATTTGTAATTGGGGAGCAAGGGGGATTAATTATTGGGGTCAGGTTGAATATTTTCATTTCAACTTTTTTTTAATGAAGATTAAAAACTAAAAGTTTCCATCCCTAAAACATCAGAAAGGAGCCCTGCGGGAGCTGTTTGAATAACTAAGCTCAGGAGGGTTTGGCCTCACATCAGAAGCATTGGTCGCCTCCAAATTCCTCTCCTGCGGGGCTGCAGGGCGAGCGGGGCAGGATGGGGAGAGCTCTGGGAACTCCTCCAGTCGCAGCATGGCAGTGAGGTAGGGGATGAGGCCTCCCTGCTGCGTTTTGTCCTTTCTTCTAATATTTACACACTTTCTTTCCCCCAGATAATCAAAATAAAATTAAGACTCTTTCAATAATAGCTGTTGGTATAGATACAAAAATAACACGAGTGCTATTTCAAAAACGTCAGACTGAAGTGGGTAGGAGATTGGAAACTATTGCACTCTTCATTTAATAAATATCTTGTTTTCTTCGTCTTTTTTTTTGTTTGTTTTCATTTTGGAAATCTTGGTTTGTTTGGCATATGTTCCAATTTGTATTCCAAAGATTATAATTTACGTTAGCTAGGTTCCCAGCGAACAGTCTCCAGTCTCTCAAAACCATATTAAAATGTGATAAAGGAGGAGGGTTTTTTTTCCTATGTTCTTGTTTGTATAGTTCAATTTCTCTTAAATTAGAAATGTGAATTTTTAACGGCAAACCTTACCATGTGCAGGGAAATCAAGTTTGGGGTCTATTCTCACTTTTTCTAAAACTAGCGGAATTGCAGCAGTCCAAGGGGCTGCAGAGCCTTTGAAAGGGAGCTGAACCGAGCACATGATGAAATTATTAGTTACCGTCGCTCACATACGTGATGGGGAAATACCACAGCCGTTGACGGCGTAGAGAAGGGCACAGGGGTCACACGTGACGGTAGTGCTGGGGCCTCGGCTGGATCGCTCCCGAGATGGCGCAGAGGCCTTTGCCCTCTGCTGCCCAGCATCCCTTCCCGCTGTTTTCGTGGAGCTGCGTCTGTGCCGTAGGTTAGTTACTCATTTCTGTCATGGAGGTTTTCTGTCCGAAGGGTACGCTTTCATCTGGGCTCAGCCAAGGCGTTGAGAAGGAGGGAGGGGAAATCCTGTTTCTTGGAAGACTCACCACGTTCTCTCTCCCCGCAGTGGAACCTCGTGTGTGACAACGACTGGAAGGGACCCCTGAGCACCTCCCTGTTCTTTGTGGGCGTCCTGCTTGGATCTTTCGTATCGGGACAGCTCTCAGACAAGTAAAGTATATACACCAAAGAGCTGCTGGCTCTTTGTTTGATGCTGTTTTGTAAGCAATTCTTGTATGTGAAGTTTGCAATAAGCGTCTTTCTGCAACTACTAACATGTCTTTGTTCTGTGAGCGTCTAATCTGAACGTACACAGAGTAAACGTCCTCAAGTAGAACAGAATGTTACAGATTGGTAGTGAGTGTTATCTTTATCTGCTTATTTTTTCAGCAAGATCACTTCTGGCCTAAAAACAGGAGACAAGTTTTCATCTGGAAAAATCAGATTAATGACACGCTCTTCTAATTACTTTGGACTATGTTCAGAGAGTTCCCTGAGGCTTGTTTTCCTTCTGTTGAGATCAAATTCAAAATTCTCTTTTTATAAACACCCATAGCTTCTCTTCCTCATCATCAAATACAACATCCAAGTCCAATGACCTGTGTTTGTGGAAGCTGCAGAGCATGAATGCTGTTCAGCTGTACTTCAGAGAAACAAGGCTTTCTTGTTTAGGGGTTTCTATTTTTTCCTTGCTGTATTTCTAGTCCCAGAGTACACTGGCTTTCTTGTTTATCAGTACAAACATGAAAAAATGGAAGACACCATGAATTTTTGTGATGTTGACAGGTTGTTGATTTTGGGTTTGGGTTTGCTTTTTCTTCTTTTAAAGTTCAGTTTTTCCGATTATCTCCCTGAGATTTGCTGCGCTGTCTTCCTGATTCCCAGAGAATAGTATGTGGTCCTCTAATTTGCTGATTTACTTGTAGAGTTTCTATTTCTTTGAAACATAATCCCACAAATCTTGTAGCATCCATTCAGGGCCTTTGCATGGTTTCATACTCATCAGGTTGGACCGATCTTGAGCTTGGAGACAGTGGCCCTTGAAAATCAACCAGCTCCCCCAGACTTCTCTCCAGAGCCATATGCCATGGGGTTTTTCCAAGCAGATCCCTGATCAGGCCAGTGTTTGCTCTCCCTGTGATCCTGCTTTCTGCCTTGTTCCTCCCGTCACGATCCCGCATTTCACTGTTGTGCAGCCAGCAGCCACGGCTGCTGCCGACCTTTACATCCCAGACAGCTCTCCCTTGTTTGCAAGCACTGGGTCCAGCAGTGTCTCCCCTTGTCAGCTCCTCAGACATCCGTGTTAGGAAGTCATCACTGATGCACTTCAGAAAATTCCTGGGTCTTGTCCCCTGCAGCAGGTACTGGAGTGGTTGATGCCCCCCATGACAGCCAGTGCCTTTGAACACGAGGTTTCCTCTGGTTGTCTGAAGAAGGCCTTGTTTACCTCTTTCTGATGAGGTGGTCTTGAGCAGACACCCACAGCAGTGCTAGCACTGGCCTGCCTGCTAATCCCGACCCATAAGCTCTCAGCTGGCTCGTCATCCGTCCCCAGGCAGAGCTCTGTGCCTTCCAGCTGCTGTCCCGTGTGAGGGGCCATTTCCCCTCTTTGCTGTGGGGAGTCTCCCACCACATTGTCCTGGTACTTCGTTCAACAGAGCTCCTAGCCCCGTACCTGCTCTGAGGGTACCACGTGTCTTCCGTGGTGGCTAACCAGCAGGTGAAGCTGTTCTCCTGGTGCCAGAAGCCACGAGTTTCCCACCTTCACCATCGTGGGAGTCTCCTCCTGCAGCTCCTTCCTGCGGTCATCCAGGTCTTCACCAAGTGCAGTTGAGGAGGCCATTGGCAGAGCTCATCCAGCGGCTCTCTGAAGGGCAGCTAGCTCACGGTCTAGACGCCGAGTGCCTCCAGCAGCCCCCCCCGAGCAGACTGCTTCGTCGGGGCTGCGCGCGGTGTTTTGCTGCCGCCATCTGCCCGTCTGGCAGAGAAAGTCCCGCAGCGAGCCTGAGCCCCACACGCCCGGCCAGGCGTCACAGTGCGGCTGACAAAATACCTTGCAGGTTGAAGTAACAGTCTGTTCTTAATGCATTGTGAGCTACCTGAGGCTCGTGGCGCCCAAGCGTAGACCTCCCAGTCCAGTCTAACTTCAGCGCGGAGTTGTGTGAACCTGCGCTCAGCACATGTCCTGTCACAGGCTGCAAAGCCTGCTTGCGATGTGGAGCTGCCCAGGCCGGGACATCGGCGCTGACTCTTAAAACAGCTTGATGGGTTGGGTTCAATTTAATTTCTTTTTTTTTTATCATCCATAGAATTGCTAGAATCCCTTAAAGTGGTTCATTTTTTTACCAAGTGGAATGAAGATTGCGGCGTGGGATCGCTTACTGATAATAGCATCTTACAAACCTGAGTTTTACTTTTCTTTCAGAAGCTTTCCTCCTTTTTTTTTTTTTTTAAACGTGCTGATCTGTGTCATGAACGGCTCCTTAGAGGAGAAGAAGCACTTAATGCTCTTACATTTTAAATAATTTGCTGCTGATGATTTGTCTCCCTTCTTATCCTCCTACCTGTAAGGAAGGAATAACGTTCTAGCACATACCTAAGAGCAACTTAACTAGCAGCCCTTGGAATATTATTTTCTCGTGGCCAGTGGATTTCTCAACGTATTTAGAATAGTTGTGCCTGCATCACATTTCCTGAACCTCTCCTTTTTGCAGATGTTTTGTATCTCCCTAAGTATGCATAAGAGTAATCTCATTCTCCTGTTTCATTCATGCTGTTGTATAATCACCTTTTTTTTTTTCTTTTTTTTTTCTTTTTTTCCCCTTTTAATCTGTCCGTGGAAGGTTTGGCAGGAAGAACGTGCTGTTCGCAACTCTGGCGATGCAGACTGGCTTCAGCTTCGTACAGGTCTTCTCCACCAGCTGGGAGATGTTTTCAGTGTTCTTTGTGCTGGTTGGCATGGGACAGATATCGAACTACGTGGCAGCATTTGTTCTCGGTATGCAAGTCCTGCTGAGCACAGTATGCGTTCTTTAGTCTTGTGCTTTTCCTGCTCCTTTTCAGTACTGGCTTAGGGTTGATTTGTTTTGCCAAGCAACACTGTTAAGAGCGTGCCCTCACCCTGCATGGATAACTCGTGCTCTCCTTGGAAGTTTCCACTTGGTAGAAGTGCAATCTGAATTACATCTGTGGCTTACCATCCTTAAAAGGCAAAAAAAAACCAACCCAAAACCCAGAAATTGATTATTTGAAACAAAATCTCTCTTCCAGTTGGAAAGATATGATTTTTCATGGATTTGTGTTGTCCGTTTTGGGGCCTGAATGCCCAATCGATGTAAAAACTTGTACAAGAAAAAAAAAAAATCAAAGAACTATTATAAAGTCTCTTTAAAACAGCCTATAGCAAAAAACGAAATGGCAAAATGATTCCTACTTGGTATATTTTCAATTTAACTAAGACCGTATTTGATCAGATGGGAATGTGAATTACCTTATGACTCTGAGGTTTTTAAAAAATACGGGGTTTTCTAATTAGTATTATTTACAGTGACCTCGCTGTTCAAAGTACCAGATGCTGGCAAGAAATCCCTTTTGGGCCAAAGAAGAGCAGTGCAGCTGTGACAACAGCGTTTAGCTAACCTTGCTGCAGACATCCTGCTGCAACTTCTGTAATCTCCTTCCATTTCTGTGGAAATCAGGAATATTATTTCTCTTACAATGTCTTTTGATTTGCAGGTCCCAAAGCGCTTCAAAGGGAAGCATCGGCCCCTCTTAGTGCATTTAATTCCACTGCCAGTAGCCTGGCCTTTCTTAGAGACCCTCCACATGTGTGTGTGCCAAATGACTGCAAGATTTTTGGCTAATAGCAAAGTAGTCCTTCAGAAGGTGATACAGGTCAGGAAGCTAATTTAGGCATCTCTGAATTATCCTTTAAAGAAGCTGGTCTCTCTCCATCAGCTGGAGAGGACGCCGTAGGGATCAAGCTGAGGCTGTGTGTTGTGAATGTCGGGTGGTTTTAGCTCCTCAAGTAAAACGGGAGATTCTAGGAACATAGAATTATAGAAGTTTTAGCTACTTCAAGGTACAGAAATACTGTATGGCCCGGTTCCCTTCCTTCTATATTTACCTGGGTTGATGCAGGAGCGCTCCACGAAGCTGATCTGTGGTGCCAGTAAAATCGGATAGCAGAGCGCGCTGTATACTGTCACTACCCAGGGTAGTGTGTTTCAAAGCCAGTCAGAGGTATTTTTGGTAAGTTACTTGGTTGCTATTAAGTTAAAATACTAATCTTCACTCTGTTGTTTTGAACAGGCACAGAAATTCTTGGCAAATCAATTCGTGTGCTGTTCTGCACGCTAGGAGTTTGCATATTTTATGCATTTGGCTACATGTTGCTGCCACTGTTTGCTTACTTCATCAGAGACTGGCGGATGCTGCTGCTGGCGCTTACTTTACCTGGGCTGCTCTGCATCCCGCTCTGGTGGTGAGTATAACTAATTGAAAAGCCTTCAGTCTTCAGAAAGTCCTGTCCGCTGGTTTTTAAGATCCAGACTCCAAGCCAACCAGCCTTTACCGATGAAACTCAGGAGTGGCAGGCGAAGAATGGACATTGTGTCCTTTACTCTTTGCAGTCATTTAGCTGCAAGTCCGTAGCTTCGCAGGTGATCTGACTCGTGCCTGAAGAGCCTATTCTTCATCTTCTGTAGGCTTCTATAAAATTAAGTGATACATGTGCAAAGGAAAAAAAAAAAGTCAACAAAACTCATCCTTCTGCACCAACTGAAATCCGTGAACTTTTAAGAGTAGGCCTGAACTAAGGGCAGAAGGAGAAACCAGTTGTTGTAGGAAGCTGGGCAGTACTAGGGTCACCTAGATATGATGAGCCACAAAGCAGTACTTGCACATGTGCGAGAGTTCCGTGTTCTCTTCCATAGTTAATGGGATACTACTTTTAGGTGGCTTGTAAAGTTTAAACAGTCCACATGGTGGTGGTGTTTCTTCACTTACGCTAGCACTTACGTTCCTGATTACATCCAGTTTCTTATAAAGTTGAATGACTCAGGTGAATTCTACTTTCTGACTTGCCTTTATATGACAGTATTTACAGTTACTAATTTTATACGTGTTATTTTCTAAGGAAATGCCTCTTAAGGTACAGCGTGCTGCCTGTGTGTTCACATTTCTGAATTTCGTTTTAATTAAGCTGTTTTCCCATACTTTGAAGGTTTTGGTTGCTCTTTTTTTCCGAGTCATTGCTTATTTCTTTAGTATTTCTAAAATGCACGAATGCATTTTAGCTTGTTCTTGTTCACTATGCTAGTCTGCTCTTGTAAATCTGATTTTGTTGTCATTGCTTTAATGTCTGCAAGACTTGGCAAGTTTTGAGCATTTCATGCTTGGAACAACGTGTATTGGTGCCTGCAGCAAGCAGTGCTTTCTGTGGGAATGCAGGCTACTTATTCTGAACCTTTTTTGCAGGGTCATTCCAGAATCTCCACGGTGGCTGATCTCCCAGGGAAGATTTCAAGAAGCAGAAGACATCATCCGAAAGGCTGCAAAAACTAATGGCATTACAGCCCCAGATGTAATACTTGACCCTAGCGAGGTGAGATTCATTCAGCAGTCCAGTTGTTTGCTGGACCTGTTAATGACTGTGTAATGTGATTAATTTCCAGACATATGAATTGAGTTATGCCTGCAGTGTATTATGTACTGCTCAAACGGGTAAAAGATCCTCCTTTTCCTGAAAAGCAGAATACCCTTTCCCACCTTCATTAAGATTTGCAAAGCCCATGATGTCCCATTCCCATGGGAATGCCAGCATGCATTCTAATGCAAACATCTTTTTGATCCAGTTTACAGCCACCTTTTTGCTTTTAAACTCTAGTTTTTGGGGGAAGGTAATGAAGTCGAGATACCTGTTGCTTTGTGATCTAAATGCTTGCGCTGTCCGGTTTTACGCTCGCGCAGTCTAATATAGTTCTATAGAAATCTAACACAGGACTAATCCTGGCCAGTGGCAGTGGAAAGAATTCTAGTTCAATTCTGTATTCAACTCCAGTTTCTACTCCATGTTAAGGAGAGCAAAGCTTGAGCTCCATTCAAGTGAAGTAGTAGGCGGTATCTTTTTCTTCCCCATAGTTTCTTCCAACGTGTTCTAGTTTCCTCTAGGTATCCCCCCTTTGAGCTGTTGGTGACCTGAAGATGTAGAAGCAGCTCCACACTCACGCAAACATCACCTCCAATAGTCAGGCAGACAAACTGTTCGCATAATCCAGGAGAATGGGCACCTCTCTGGGCAGTTCTGGAGAGTGTCTGGGCATTGCCCGATTGTGTTCTAGCTGACAATTGACATTGTCCAGCCATTTACGTGAAAATACCTCGTACGCTCATTTGCTTTGCAAGGCCTCCGTACTAGACTACAGAAAATGGTTAGCCGTTAAACTGTAGTGTGTTTGCTATTGATATTGAAACAGCTTCATCTGGGTTGAAGTTAGCTGAGGTGCAAACAAGCCTGTTTGTCCAGACATACTTGTAGATAGTAGGACAGACATCCTGGTCTTGCTGGAACAGAGTGAGAATGCAGGGAAAACCTAGACCGCCTCAAAATAGCTTTTTCCCTGGGTTTTCATTAGAACACGCCTTTTTTCCTTTTTTTTTTTTTTTTTTCTCCTTCCTTCTCATGCTGTAGGCATGAAAACTTGCCCATTGCCAGCACTACAGCCGGAGAACGGAAAATAAACTCTGGCTCCAACATGTGTTTAAGGTCACTGTCCCTGGAATCCTGTACCTCCCATTCTTAGAAAGAAACACTCATCTGGTTGCCATCTCTGAATGGGGCTGGACTGTGAAGCAGCAGAAGGCAGGAGCAAGATGTTGCCCCGGGGATCAAGGACAAGGGGAACTGCTGCCTTCTCAGCAGGGTGGGCTGGAGTACTTTACAGCTAAATCATTGCACGGCAACTTTCAGAAACACAGATGAACATTCTGACACTGAAAGGAAAATGAGCTCGATGAACAGGCACTGTTTAAGTGCAGAACTCCTGTCCATCTTTTTACTTTTTAAGGTAAAAGTAACGCTGTGACCAAAAAATCTGTGCAATGCTTTTCTTCATCAGCGGTCTGTTTATGCTGTTCTTTTGTCTGCTTTCTGAAGAGCTGCAAAGCAGAAGGCTCGCAGCCTCTCTTGAGTCTTTAGGAAGCATGTTTATGCTGCAAAGAGGTTCTCAGAAATCTGGCTGGCCCTTAGCCCTCGTGCCATTGGAATGTGAGTTGTGGATGGAGAAGTCAACCTGAGCTTGTGTTTGGAGTACTCCTCCAACCCAAGCAGCTGGAGAGCAGCACCTGCAACATCTGGACTCCAGAGATTTCCAGACCTGTTAGGGTCCAGCAGGTGACTAGTCGCAAGCAAGCTGCAGAGCACAAATAGCTCCTGGTTGGCTGAATTATATTATATTATGATAGAAATGTTTGGATGACAGGTTTAATTTCAACTCGTTGTTTTACCTTTCCTGCCCTCCTCATAGCTCCTTGCCTGTCCTGTTAAGGATTATGTTGTCTGTTTATCCAGCTCCTAAAAGGCAAGGGTCCTTTTTTTCTCATCAGCTGTGACTCTCTCAATGTTACTGTTCCTGGTTTTGTTTTTTGGTTTGCTTGGTTTTTCTCCTTTTTTTTTTTTTTTTTGTTTCCTGTTTGCTGGTTTCTTGGCAACTAATAGTGGCAAAACTGGAGAGTGCTTAGGAAAGATCATGTGATTTATGAGAAAGGGCTGTGAGCTGTAAAGCTGACTGCAGTTTGTGTGGTGGGAGGTTTGGTTTCAGGCAGAGTGAAAGCTATCAAACATAAAGAACTATTTGCCTTTCGTAGAAAATGAAGATTTATGTAAATACACTGAAGTTTGGCATGCGCAAACATCCGGGCTGCTATTGTAACCTCCAGATCTTCAGGACAAAACATCACCCAGAAAGAATTTTCACCTGACTGCAGGGGTTACATAAACCTCATGTTCCCATTAGCTCAGATCCAGTTTACAAGGCACTGAGGAGATAATGTACGTTTTGAGTTGAGGGACAAGAGTTAAGGGCCCCAGATCAGCCTTGCCAGAGGAAACATTGCTAACTGAATATGGAAGAGAGGTTGATGAGGAATTAAGCTAAGCTAATGGTTGCTTTTGTCCCTTTATTGGTGTGTTGTGTCCTGTAATACATCCAGCTTCGCTGGACCAGCCTGATGTTTTAGGGAAAAAAGTATTGTAAGTTGAACTAATAGAGAGTAGAGGATGGTGTATTCAGCCAGGCGAAAAGAGTTCAGAAAAGTTTAAAGTAGTGAGTGATTGCACTATTTTGAAGCTACAATCGTAGTTTACTTTTATTGGTAACCATTTGCACATACCATGAAGGAGTACGTAGTGCCAACAAAAGGCATTCAGTCTTTAAACATATTAAAATTTAATTTGTCATTCTCAGGTCACGCTGACTTAAAAAATCAAGGGAGGAGGTAAACCTTGTATAGAGTTTATTGTGCTTGTGCATAATAGAGGTCTGTCAAGCAAAAGCGATTCTTCTAGCTGTGGAAAGAAAAGTCTTTGCTTAAATACTGAGGTGTTTTGGCAGCTTACAATGCAAAAAGTGTCAAAATTTAAAATATTTCAGTGTTACCTTTTTTCATTTGATAGTTTTGAGCTGCTGAGGCAATGCTTGGTTCTTTCTTGCTTAGGTTTCTCACTGTTAATAGTCACAGATAAAGATAGATATAAAATGTCCTATCAGAAAAAAGAATCTCTGTGAAAGATTGTAAGATCAGTCTTGTAATGTTCTTACTGTAAGACTGTTAAAAATACCATTAAATTGATGAGTAAGTAGCCTGTGAGAAATCCTGAAAACGGCCCATCTTTTGCAATAACAAAAATATGACCTGTCTAGAAAACTGTGGTTCTTCAGCCATACAGTGTTGCTTTATCAGAGTTCATAGTGTTAATCAATGGAACTTGTCCTCTTAAATCACCTTTTACATATTTTGAAAAATCTCTCCCTTGTTACTCCTTGTTAGGGGTGTAAATTAAAGTCCTAAATTAAAAAAAAAAAGAACTTAAATTGTCTCCTTTTTTACAATCTTATCAAGCACAAAACTTGTTCACATGCTTCATGGATTAATATCTTCTCATTGTTTATATGGAAGTGGTTTTATTTTGAGGAGCTGGGAAGTTCCAGGGGAAAAGGAGAAGTTTTTGTTGTCTTTTTGCTTATATTCTTAGAAGAAGATCTCAAAAGCAGACTAGATAATGACGAGGACTCTTCAGATCGTTGGCCAGTTTGTCTCAGTTTAAATAAATTATCGTTGGGTCCAGCATGAGGGGTTGTTTACTAAATCTGTCCCGCTGCAGTTTAATCTTGTTATTTCTTGCCTTGTCTGCAGTGGATGTAGAGGGCAGTTTATCACTTTTTTTTGCTGGTCTTTGAAGACCATTCTTGGTCTTTTAAGACTCCCTTGGTCTGGCCCTTAGGCTAAATAAACCCTTTGCTTTCAGACTTTTACAGGTACATTTTAAAAATGTCTCATCATCCTTGTTGCTCTCTTCTTGTCTAGGTGCAGTTGATTTGCATGATCCTCAAGGGACATAAGAACCCTGCCAGTAGTGACATATAAATCATAAATTAATGCTGTTGCTTTATAATTCAAGTATAAAAGTAACAATAAGCAGTTGTTTTATGGAGCCTCGGGCAGAGAAAATTATTACAAATTTGAACCTAAATTTTAAGTGACTTTAAATTAGGGAAGAGCAACTACTTTCACAGGTAGTTGGCTCTTACGGCTTATACGTGTGTGGTTGGAAGCGAGGCACCCATTTCAGCTTTGCAGCGTATCAAATCACTGATGTATAAGTTGGGGGGATGCTTATTTTCACAGTGATTTTGCTTGCAGGAAGTTAATGTTCCCATGGTTTTTTGTTTGTTTGTTTGTTTTCCAGCTGCAAGATTTGAATTCCCAGAAGCAACAGACGTACACCATTTTGGACCTAATGAAAACCCGAAACATCCTAACTATCACAATTATGTCAGTGATTCTTTGGTAAGCAAGTGTGTGGTTCTGGAGTTTGTAAGCACAAAAGCAGCAAAACAATTAAAAACTGCTCTTTGAACACTTCAGGTATTCTGAAGAGATACAGGCGAAACCAGCTCAAAAATCAATGACGTGCTGGCTGAAAATTTTGCTATGTAGGTTCTTCATTTCAGTAACAGTCTAGAAATACATCTGGATTGTTATTTCTTTCTGAAGCATTCGGGCGTATCCTGAACTGAGCAAGAATAAGATCAGCTGGCAATGATGCATGGGAACCCTGCCTGATACTGGTCCTTGGGGAATCCTCATCTGACTGTAACAAAGGCTTTTAAGGGGAGTGAGTCATGCCCTGTCCCCCAGTCAGAGAACTACTGCCCAGGGGTCTGTCTGAGCGACGCCTGACTTATGGGGAGAATCTTCACATCCCTTCTGTATGGTCTCTTAAAGGGATAAAGCTGTCTTTGAAGTCCCAATCTGAGATTTCCCGAGACTTTCCTGCTAGCTACTCTGTCCACCTGCCATCCTCAGCTGGGTTTTGCACTAGCCGGAGCCATACTGTTTGCTCAACTTGATTAAACGGTTGTCGTTTTCTTTCACCGGAAATCTCAGTGAAGCTGTAATTGCTCAGAAGAGAGTAAATGGAGAGGGTAACTTTTAGCGTGCCAGAGGCTATAAAAGTGAGGTTTAATTAGTGCATATACCTACAGCATCCTAACCAAGAAGGTCCCTCAAGTGCCTTGGAGCTAACTAAGTCTGTTTGCTGCCTTATTGAACAGTGTTCCTGTGCTTTAGTGAGGCAAAGCCTTGGAGTTCAGTCCACTGAGCTGCCAGCGCATACAAGCCGATGTGGCTTTTTGGGTCAAAGGACTGGGCTAATATTTAAGCGAGGTTCCCTTGCCCGTCACCAAGCACAGTGCTATAAACACACTGAGAAAGGAACCTGAGCAGAAAGCAGCTCAAAAAAGAAAAATAATGTTGGTTCTTTGAGGACATGTCAATATAGCTTCCATATACTGTTGTCTTACTTCCAAGTCCAAATGCAGACTCTCACCTTTAATTGGAAGTGAGCTAGAGAGTTGACGCTGCCCTACTTCTGATCTGCTTGGAGTAGATCAGTAGCACGTTCCTAGGCACGGCCAGTTTTGCGTGTGTGGTTGTAGAAAACAAATGCCAAACCTGTTTGAACAGCATTTCTGGTAAAACAAAGCATCTGAGAGAAATAGAGTGACGTGGCAGTATGTAATCCATTCCATATGCTGAAGGACTTCTTACCACATGATAAATGAAGCCTTATGATAGGCAGAAAGAGTCAAGCATGTGCAACTGGCTTACACAATCTTGCCTCTTCTCGCAGAAAAGCATTCAGTTGATTTGGGTGATCTTTCCACTATTTTTACCTTGCATGTCAGTTGTCCAACCTCCTTTTAATTAATTTCCCAAAATATAAAGCGTCCTGTGCCGACTCACAGCAATGGTTTTCAACCCATAGTATACCGATGGTATATTCTGCTTTATGAATTGAAAGATCTCATAGAAGAAGCTCTGTAAGAGAGGATGGCAGCAGATAGCCATATATCACCTTTACATATTGCTGAGTGCTTTGTTAATTTTAAGTGGCAGGCCTTTAAACTAATCTCTTTGCTGGGCTTGCATCAGGGAGGAGATAGTTTGGCTTCTCGTCACCCTGGGATGTGTAAATACCCCTCAAGTTTTCCTAGAAAATGTATAACTGTATCAAGGTTTGCCGATGTGATAAGCTAAGGCAAACTGCTACTGAAAGTGAGCTGGAGCAAGCAGTTTGTTGTATATAAAAGTAACTCCGTGGAGCACAGGGCTGGGCACAGCGTTGTGGAAAACACTGTGTAACTACTTTTAAGAGAATAGCTTTAGTTGGCAGGGCACAAACAGCAGCGGGGGGGTTACCCTCAGCTGTATGACTTCATACCTTCCCAGCTACACTAGGTAGTTTATTTTAAGCAGTTGGACCGTGAAGGCTTTTCCCATGTGAAGTGAGGAGGAGGAAGAGCTAATCTTTGGTCAGTGATCCAATTCGTTCGGTGATCTCGCTCCGGGTTCTGTTATAATGTAGATGCTGAAGGAGATGAAGTGCTGAGCGCTCTGTGCCTCACCGTTGCACCTGGACATGTCCTGACCCCAGTGCCTGTTATTTCCTTGTTTGCCGTGTGTTACTTATTAGTGAAGCATAACCCTCTCTTCCTGGCATCTCCCAAGGCACAACAGATCTGTCTCCAAGGCCGGTTGTGTGTTTCCATTGATCACGTGGAAGCCAGTTCTCATCTGGCAGTGGCACGGTTAAGATGGCAGTATTCCCCGCCACCACGCTCTGTCCTGCTACGCTGACCAGCGCAGGCACCGAGCCATGCAAACGTGACTTGGATGCTGCCCAGCCAACTTGGGGCATGGCAGAGAAAATCCCGATCGCTTGGGTCTGCCAGGATGCCGTACTCCTCCTCTCTGACTATACACACAGCATGGAGGGTAATGACCCAGAAACAATGTTCTCCACCCAGAGCTCCCTGGTAAACATAATGAAAAGTTACTGTAGGCCTCAGCAGCAGTAAAACTCAGTAGCCCAAATTTTTGGGCTAAGGCTCTAACTACTAGTAATAGGAACTGCTGTTATCACTGCGTTGTGAATGATTATCACTTATCTCCCAGGGGTGACCTGAAATATGGGGGCATACATGAGAAGTAGTCAGCCCCGTTCCATCAGCGTGACTAGCAGAGACAAATGAGACGTCTAAAAGTGACAACCAGAGCTTCCTTGCAAGGTCTGAATGAGAGAGGGATGGACAGTTGCAAAGTCATGCGATGGCATCAAAAGAGAAGTATGACCACGGTAGCATGGTTTTTTGCAGCACTCATAGGCCTGTGCCTCAGCAAGGCTAGCAACAGCTCTGGGGTTACCTAATTCTGCTAATGCTGAATAGGATATATTTTTTTTAATCTACTTTATTCCTTGAAATCAAGAGAAACTTGAAAGATAAAAAGCATCAGTACTGTGTAATTGTTACCTTGCTGTTTCTGCAGTCAGCGCTTAAGATGCTTCAAAGGTGGAAGAGTCTGGCAGATGCTGAATTTGCCTTACGGGGTGATTTCTGTGCTTAACAGAGGATCATGGCAACCTCAGGAAGAAGAGAAAATTGTCTCATCCTGTTATTCTGGTTCTTTCAGGATGATAATCTCTGTTGGTTATTTTGGACTTTCTCTTGACACACCTAACTTGCATGGAGACGTCTATGTGAACTGCTTCCTCTCGGCAGTGATTGAAGTTCCAGCCTACATTATTTCCTGGTTGCTGCTTCGAAATCTCCCTCGACGGTATTCAATGGCTGCTGCGTTATTCTTGGGAGGCTGTGTTCTTCTCTTCATTCAGCTGGTGCCTTCACGTATGGAATCGTTAGTTGATCTCAAATACGTATGATAGGTGAAGTGCAGTACCATGCACTGGGCAGATGTGGAGGAAAAGTGTCCTGAGGGGACTGAATACAGATGCCCATTCCCTGTCTTTGCCCCTCTTCCTTGGCCCTCCATGCTGCTGCACAGGGAGCTCACACAGCCTCTCAGTTCAGATATACGCTTTGGCTTCGTGGTCTGTTAGGATCAGCTCTGTAGTCCAGTTTTATCTTAATGTACGGCCCTGGCACGGTGTCCTGGTGAGGTCCAAGTGTAAAGCCAGGACTAGACCAGCTAGAATTTGGTAGGCAGAGGTTACCAAGAGGCTGCAGAACTTAGATCCCGAACAACTGTAAATGACTGTCTCTTCGTGGCTTGTTTAAACAGTTATATTTGAGGGATTTGTTGTGGAAGTCATGTGTTTTTCTTATCAAACATGCTTATACTGAATAAGTTTTGATAGTTGCCACATTTGGCAACTGGAAAGGAGGACAAAATAACATTTATTGGATATCAAACCATATGCATCTTTAGGCCAGTTAGATTAAGAGGGTTACAGACTCTTACTGCTAATGATGTTGAATATGATGGGGGGGTGTTGTTGCTTAGCACTTGTTTACATATCAAAGAATAAACAAAAGAGAATGCACAAGAAGTGCCTTGCTTATTTTATACGGGTAATGCATGTGTTGCATTCTCCTTCTCCAGCCCCAGTTGACTGGACGCTGATATAGTCTGTCTTGATTTTCAAATCTAACTGTCCCAGTTAAAGTCAGCCTGGCTTCCAGTTACACTACTGACTTGTAGCTAGGAATGTTAATGAGGAACCAGAGCAGGAAACAAAAAATAACTTGTTTCTAATGTTTAACTTTGTTCACCTTATTAGAAAGGGATATATGGTGTTGTTAGCAATAACAGAGATCTGGCCCCTGAAATCTGAGAGGACCTCTCCATGTTCTCTTCTCTTTGTTTTTCACTTGGCAGGAAGCCTCATTCTCAAGGAAATGAAGATGTTGAGCCCTAGTAATTTAAAAATTACTCCCCCCCCCCAAAAAAAAAAAGAAAAACCAAAGTTTGCCCATGCCTGTAGACATGTACAGAGAAAAAAAGACACCAGATACTGGAATTAATTTGACAGGAGTTATACAAACACAATGAAACTAAAAGATACCATGAATTGTCAGAGCTTTATTGAAATCCTTACTGCCTTTTGATTTCAGATATTCGTGCGCTATCTATTCTACTGGTGATGTTAGGGAAATTTGGGATCACATCTGCCTTTTCAATGGTTTATGTTTACACGGCTGAGCTCTACCCAACAGTAGTGAGAAACATGGGAGTTGGAGCAAGTTCCATGGCCTCTAGGCTGGGCAGCATCCTCTCGCCTTACTTCGTTTACCTCGGTAAGTTAACTCGTCTGTGCCCGTGCTGGGGAGGTGCTGGCGGGTGGAAAGCAATGCTTTTTTGCCCAGATCAGTGTCCTGCCTCTGGGGGTCATTGGGATTTTCTGGCTGTTCTTTGTTTCCAGGTCCAGGTGTGTTGTGAAACCATAGGTAAAAATGGGGTCTCAGCATCTCTGAACAATCGTCATAACGTAGAGGAACGGTGTTTTATGCCCTGTCGAAGAGATGCTCTGAAGACTCACAATCTTGCTGACTCAGTTGGGATGGCTCTTATAGCTATTGTTTCCCAGTCTCTTGAGTTCCTAAAACAGCATTTAAAGCAATATATGCTTTGAATGCCAGACTCTGAGGGGCGTTGGTTTGGTTTTTACCGAAAGCATAAATCTTACATGGATAAAGCCCTGTACTTAGGTGCAAACATCATCGGAGGCTGAGAGCTGATGCTAGCTTGTTTGTTGTTTTTTTTTATTATTCCGCTAGGTGCCTATGATCGATTCCTGCCTTACATCCTGATGGGGAGCCTGACTGTGTTATCAGGAATTCTGACTTTATTTCTGCCAGAAAGCTATGGTATGCCTCTTCCGGACACAATTGAGCAAATGCTGTTGGTGAAAGGGTAAGTGTCACCTTCTGATCTTCACCCGTCTGTTCTCTATTCTGAGAAGAGGAGCGGACTCACCTAGGTATTGTCAGAGGGAGGGGCTGGTTTCGGTAGTGGAGTTAGCGCTCTGTTGAAGATGTAAGAGCTTGGCTGGAATCCTGGCCTCTATTCCCAAGTGCGTACGTTCATAAGTACATCTTTCTCCTCCAAATTTATCATTTTACTCGGAGGACTGAATAAAAGGGATGTACGAGGAATGCATTTGTAAAAGCGTATTGCTTTATAAACGTATAGGGACACTTTGTGGGTTATAATCTATCTTTCTAGGTTCTGAAAGTCATGTAAGTACTAGTGAAGGGCTGAACTCTTTCAGTTCAGTTCAACTGACCTAAAAAGGCATCAAGAGCGTTTGCCCTTTTGCCTTGGCTCTGACTGAAGCATACACCTGGGGTAAGAAAGGGACCCGTCCGCCTGAAGACAGCAAGATATTAAAATTCGGAGACTTTAATGTCAAATAGGGCTCAGGATATCAAAGATTCTTTTCTCTGTTATCTTACATATTTTTTAAGTTACTTTCTTCTTTCTTTCTTTCCTTTTCTTTCTCCCCCCACCCCCCAGATTAGAATATAGGCCTGCATCTAGTACCACAAGGGATTCCAAGGAGGAAGAAGAAAATCCAGAGATTTTTAAAAGCACAGCTTTTTGATGGAACTCCTCTGTACTTCCTGGTGGACTGAAAGTTAAATGGACTCCTCTTCTAAAATTCATTCTAGAAAGGGCTAGTGGCAACACTTGGTTTCCTGTCATTTTAACCTTATTTATTAATTTAAACACTGTGTTCCATACATTCTGGTTTTTTATGAACATAAATACTGTATAGCCTTCAACAAGATTTTTCAGCCACAGCTGTTTTAATGCAGTAGTACCATGGAACGGTATCCGATCGATCCTTTGCAACTTTAAGTGTATAGTTCAGCTGAAAGATACTTGAAAATGGGTTCAAGGGCTGGCAGGGTACCTGGATTCCTCGGTGAACCTTCTCCAGAACTAATGCACATCAAGAAGTAAAAATTGCCAGAAAAAACTGCTAATTGGTTTTGGTTCCTTGACTTCTGTCTCTGGACAGGAAACTTATTTATTATAAGTGAAGGTTATGAGATCATGTCTCTCTGCAATCATACTCAAATGTCTTTGCATGTGCCGAATTAGTTAGCAAATTCGGAAAGATGCAAAGAAAGATTCTGAGAATTAATTCTAACTTGATAACTTGTTTTAACTTGACTCAACATCAATTGAAAGGATTGTCTTGCACGAAGTATTTGTAGCACTGAAGTTTTGCTCACAAAATTCGCTTGATTCCAGTGCTGGTTTTCAACTGTACCTGGATGGCGAAGTTGTTTACATCTGACCTCGGATGTGGCCTGCTCCCAGGCCATATTTATTTTAAATGATGCAAAAGGTTTCACCTCTGTGTGGAGGGAATGGTGTTAGTTTGGGGTTCTTCCATTTCAATGTGGGTCTAAATTGTTTTCATGTCTTCTGTGCAATTTGGACGATGGAAACAATTCTGCTGCCTTCTGTGCTTTCCACACACGTGCACATACGCACACAATTAATATAATTAGAGCTAAATTTTTATGTTAATCTATGCCACTGCGTTGACCTCATGGTGGAATGTCCTGAGAACAAAATTCAGAATACGTTTCTCAAGTGCCAACTGTATGATTGCTGTGAGGGCTGTTATTTCACTTAAGTCACGTAATCGGGGAACTGTTTTCAAATTGTTCTAAAAAAAAAAATTCCAAACCTTGTCGACGATTGCCAAGAAATTGTTCCTTGGGTTGCAGAAGCACCCTCGGCATTGCCTGGGTTTCTTTAAGTACATACAATATATACGTGTACGCTCAGTCTCACTTGTGCTGCTCTGACCGTGCATTACATCCTACTTTAACACACGTGAGCGGTGCAAGATTTCTATCCTGTGGCACTTGTATGTGTTCTGTCTTGTAGAGACTTAATAAGCAGAACCTAAACCTCTGTAGCCAAAGCTGTGGGGCCCTCACGCTCTGCTGCGGCAGCTGGTCGGGGGAGTTTTGCGTTTTCCTACTGTATTTAAATACACAGGTGGCATCGGCCGATTCCAGCCTTTTGTTAACCAATACCCCATATTCTGTCCGTGATAACCAGCTCCAGCAGTCGGACTCGTGCACCGGTGCGTGCCCTCCAGGCTGCTTGTCTTCAAAATGAGTAAAGAAAAACTGTGTAGACTATAGTGGTTTGTTCTGGTATTTTTTAAACTCTTCCTACCCGTGTCTTGAGCTTTATGGTTTGCTCCACTTCCCCTGCATTTTCTCACCTACTTGTTTAGTATTTTAATGTCTAGATGGAGCAGAAAGTTAGCCAGTGTTACCGGGGTCAGAGGAAGATAGAAACATAGTTTTGTCGTGTCGTCAGCTCTTCCGAGGAGAGACATCCCACCGTTTGGGCAGGTTCAGTGTCGCCTCCTGTTCAATAGGTTGACAGGCCCTTGGCAGGCAGGTTTAAAATGCGGTGTGTGATTCGAAGCTAGTGCAATCGAGAATCTGGGTTTTGCAAGCCTCGCTGCACATCATATAATAGCCTTGACACGAGCAAATACGTGTCAGGAGAGAGCGTGTAACAGCCAGGCTCCCTCGTCCAAAAGATACCATTTGTAAGGCCTACCATCTTTCTTGAAATATTCATTGCAAACTTAAGAGTTATGTTCTAAAACTTGGCACAGATAGTTTTCTTTGTCAACCTTATTTCTAGGAACTGGAACGTTTAGAAGCAGCTTCTTTTCTGTATGTTGTAGAATTATCTGATAACCGCAGGAATCTGAGCAACACATTTAGCTGCAACTTCCTTGTAATGAATTTGCCAAGGTAAACAACTGTGTCCCATAAGTCTCTTCCTGTAAACTGTTTCAGAAAATATCCTGAAATGTAAGATACGTGCGTGCCTGGTACATGTTTTAGTATGAAAATT
This sequence comes from Anhinga rufa, assembly GCA_013400875.1. Lineage (NCBI taxonomy): Eukaryota > Metazoa > Chordata > Aves > Suliformes > Anhingidae > Anhinga > Anhinga rufa. Next base: position 22,417 of record VZTV01091594.1, on the reverse strand, counting down.
CCTGTCCTAAAGCGCAGAGTCCACTTAATGTCTGATTTAGCTGTACTTTCTTATCCGGTGTTTTATCCAGGTATGTGCCGTGACAGTGAGGCTTTTGTTCTTGATATTCCGATATTTACTGAAGGCTTTTATGGGGTTTTTTTTGTTGGCTTGTTTGTTTGTTTTATTTTTAATCCAGCCAAACTGGAGAACTTCCTGGTTATGACTAACACTACAAAACACAATGGCATTCTCTTTGTGTAAAAAAAAATATGTTTTTTTTCCTTGCTCATCTTTTTTAAAATTTAGAAATGTGGAATATATTTAATATAGCATCCTGGGTGATTTTGTATTTACTTTTTTATCCTACTCTTCTCAAGTTTATCTCTAAAACAAGGAGCTTGTTTCTAGCGGGCAGGCAGAATCCAGCTAATAAGTATTTCCAAAAGAAATTGAGGGAATATTTTAACATAGGTAGGTGACCTGATCTGTGCGAATAAGATGTGGATGAGAGGAACTGACCACGTAGCTGGCAAATCTTAGAGTGGCATCAGTGCTGGCAACGGGTGAGATTTGCAGCAGTAAGTGTGGCTCTGGCGGCAGGATAAAGCACCGGTGCTGCACCGTGCCTTGGCTTTGAAGGGTGTCTGCCAAGTGCCACGTGTTCCGACGTGACCGACTCCTAGATAAGGTATGGTGTCGTTGATAGACGCATTGGCACGCCGCTTCGCGTTACGCTGGTGCGAAGCAGGATTGGGACCAGCTTTCTGAGACTGCTGTCGACTGACCTCTTTGTAACGTATTTTTGAGAGGTGTTCCGTTCGCCCCCGCGGAGCTGTGCTGTAAGTGTTGTGAGATGAGTCAAGGTCCACGTGGGAGATGCTTCTCTCGGCCTCGGGCTGGACAAGGGATGCACGGCACAGCCCTGAATCCCAAGGCGAAGTCATACACAGGTTGTCCCTTCTGTAAAGAGCTGATGGTGTTTAGTACCAGTATTTGAATGCGCCTAAACCCCGGTCTTGCCTAGTGTGCTGGCTCGTGGTGAAGGACCTGTTGAGCTGCTCTCTGGGAAAGCCAGTGCTTTTGCTCCTGTTTTCCTCAAAGAAGAAGTGAGCGACACTTTGTAATGGGGAAGGGACAGGATTTGCCTTTGCAAGAGGAGTTGTGATAAACCTGTGAGCTACTTGTACTGCGGAGGAAGATAATACAGACTTTGGTGCTCAGGCTAACCTTAACGGGGGAAATACTGAATGCTTTTGGTGCCCACAGCCTGTGTTACAGCAGCATACAGGTTACACAAAATGACCTGGTTAGGCAGGATTCTCTGTTGCTGTAGAACAACGTGCAATACAGTATCTTCACCAATGAAAACAGGATATGGCCTCGAGTTGGGAACCAGGATCCCGTCATTTCCAGCTCTCAGACTGACATCTTTCATCATCTTGGGCATACCGCATAATCCCATGACTTCAGTTTCTCTGCTTGCACGTGGAAATACCATTAACTGAAAAAGTACCATAATTTCTCGTGATGTTCATGCTCCACAGTCTGTATTCGTTAGATTCTCTGTTTGACTCTCCTGACGGTGAATGTAATGCTCACAGGACATCACGTAGTATGTCACCTTTCAGAAGCAGGCAACTCCGGATGACTTCTGACGCCCTTTTTGTTAAGAGGTGTGAACACCTCCCGCATTTCCAAGTTACCGTTTGGAAGAAGAAAGCCCAGGGAGGTGGTGCATTGCCCAGGGAATTGGACTGCAGTAAGTCAAGCAAGGATTGGGTTTTGAACACTTAATCATAATCTTTTAATTGCACAACGCCTTCATAGTTGTGCACAAAACTGCCTGCAGCATGCCGCCCGTGGGGAGGGGCATTCCTGAACATTTCCACTGAGCACCTAACTACAGTGTAAAAATAGTGTTCTCTTCAGAGGACTTTAACTGTGAGATACGATGATGCTAATGCTGTGTTGCTGATCTCATGGAATTTGAGATTAACGTGAGTTCTACCCATCTCTGCTTCACAGCCGGTTCCGTTTTACAGAGGGGCTCTTCATCTTAGTGCCCTCCGGGGGCCTGCGCACATGAGGCAACTGATGGGACTGTCTCTGCGAATAAATCTGTATTTCAGTATTTGTAGAATAGAGCCTTAATCTTGGCGGTTGTAAACGGTTTTCTTAAAACATAGAATCGGCCCAGGCACCGTAATGCCTTGTGTACCTTGTGTGCCTTTGGGGGTGCTTTAAGCTAGTAATGGCCACAGCCTTGTATATAGAAGGATATAGAAATTTCTTCTAAGAATGTAAATATTCCTAGCTGTAACTACATTGATTCTTACCCTAATTTTTTTATAGAAAACTGCTTGTTATTTGTAAAATTCAGATTAAAATCCTATCTGGAATCATCTTCAAAACGAAGCATTCTCATAATTTCTTTTTTCCATCTTCATGTTTTGACGTGTTATTTGTGTAACAGAGCTACTTCTTTTTTCGTTGTGGTCTTGCAGGCTTTACCCTTAATCTTATATTATATATAATTACTTTTTTCCATCATTTTTTAAACAATTATTTGTTCTAGGTAAAGAGGTGGTCTTAATAACTGGAGCACTTTCTGTGGCTGCTGCCCATGAAAGAGGTGGATGGGAGGTGGGTGCTGGAGCAGAGTGTGGGCACTCGGTCCTCTCCTCCCTGCGGGGAGGCTGCCGGTCAGCAGAATCATCCGTTGAAAGGTCTTCTTGTGGGTCCTGTTCTCGTGGAGCATCTTCCAAATGTCAGCAACACGCAGAGAACCAGTAATTCAACATCTATTTAGAAAGGGCAGGTTACTGAAAAATTGCAAGGTGTTTCTCTAAGATGCTACTTAAATGTTTGTAGCAAAACTGGATGGGAGTCTTCATGTGGCCCGCGACAACAAGCCGTGCAAATATCGCCGCTAGATTCGGTCTCTGGGGTTTTGTGGAGTTCCCCCACGCGGGCTACACTAAGCTGTATGCTTGTAGATAAGCAGAAGTACCCCAGCAAGGTCAGCTGAGTTTGATATACTCAGAGGCTGAAGAATTTAGGGACTCTGCCGATTGTCGCCTGGTTTTTCTTTCTCAATAATTAGCATTTAGCCCATCTTGTACGCGATACACGCAGGCCTGGTTTGTCTGTCAAAATCATCGCCCGTCCTGTGAAGAAATAGCTCCTCTGAGTTTGGACCAACCTCCACAAAGTATCCTTAAAACCTGGGCCACTTCTGTTCTTCTAATATGTTTTCTTACTTCCTTTTAAGTAGATGCAGTAAAACAGTAAGGAAGTATGCAGATGAGATAATGGGACAGCAGGAATTGACTTAAGATGTTTACAGAACTAAATACTCGGCTGGCTGTCTACAAATAACCCCCTGAACTGCTAATTCTAATCCTTCGGGGGGGACGGAGGCAAGGCCAGCAGAAAGGGAGAAGAACCCTTTACCCAGCGGGAGGTCGGTTTGCTTTGAAGAAACCCACACTTGTCCGAAAGGAGCACCGAGGCTGGGAGTGAGGGCAGGCATTCCTCTCTTGGTGCAGCAGTGCTTGCCCTGGGCAGCGCAGGGGATGAGATTCCCCCCGTGGCAACGTGTGAAAGCTTGGTTGTAGGTTGCTTTATTTTGGGTTTTGGGTGTTGTTTTTTTTTTTCCTTTAAAATAAATGATGTCTGTAGTGCAGAAATCTTGAGATGTGAAGAGAAATGGATACCTTTAAGCTCCTACAGGGTAGAAGAGATCTGACTTCTATTTCAGAGGGGTCACAAGCATCTCTGTGCGATGAGATGCACGTTCACGGCTGTGTCTCTCTGTGAGGAAGAAGCTGTTCTGAGCAGCTGTGACAGCGGAGGGAATAGCATGCTTTGCTCTCGTATATTTGGAGAAGTCCAGAACCATGACTCAGGTAAGCAGGACTCCAGTTCTTCTGAGGCATTTATGAATAATAAATGAAATGCACACACTTTCCTCTCTCTGCATCCATCAATCTAAATGATTCACAGAACCCCAGCGCGGCAGGGGCTGGCAGGGCCCTCCGGAGCTCCCCCCGTCCAGCCCCTGCGTGAGCAGCACCCCCAGAGCAGGGGCACAGGACCGCGTCCAGGCGGGGTGGGAATGGCTCCAGGGAAGGAGACTCCACAGCCTCTCTGGGCAGCCTGGGCCGCTGCTCTGGCACCCGCACAGCAAAGGGGTTTTGCCTCAGATTCCAGTGGAACTTCCCGTGTTCCAGCTTGTGCCCGGTGCCCCTTGTCCTGTCGTCGGGCACCGCTGAGAAGAGCCCAGTCCCACCCTCCTGACACCCGCCCTTCAGACACTGATAAGCCCTGAGGAGATCCCCCTCAGCCTTCTCTTCTCCAGGCTGAACAAGCCCAGGTCTCTCAGCCTTTCCTCACCAGGGAGATGCTCCATCCCCTGAGCATCCTTGTGGCTCTGCGCTGGCCTTGCTCCAGCAGCTCCCTGTCCTTCTGGCACTGGGGGCCCAGCACTGGACACAGCACCCCAGCTGCGGCCTCCCCAGGGCAGAGCAGAGGGGCAGGATGGCCTCCCTCGCCCTGCTGCCCACACTCCTGTCCATGCAGCCCAGGACACCGCTGCCCTCCTTGGCCCCGAGGGCCCAGCGCTGGCTCAGGGGCACTGGCTGCCCACCAGCACTGCCAGGGCCTTCTCAGCAGAGCCGCTTCCCAGCAGGGCAGCCCCAGCCTGTGCTGGTGCCGGGGGCTGTTCCTCCCCAGGGGCAGCACCTTGCCCTTGCTCCTGGTGAATCCCATGAGGTTCCCTCGGCCCAGCTCTCCAGCCTGCCCAGGGCTCGCTGGGTGGCAGCACAGCCTTCTGCCGTATCAGCCGCTCCTCCCAGCTCGGTGCCATCGGCGACCTTGCTGAGGCTGCCCTCCATCCCTTCATCCAGGTCACTGATGGATGTGTTGAACAGGACTGGACCCAGCACAGACCCTGGGGGACTCCACTGGTCACTGGCCTCCAGCCAGGCTCTGCCCCATTGATCACGACCCTCTGAGCTCTGCCCTCCAGCCAGTTCTCCATCCACCTCACTGTCCACTCATCCCACCCACACTCCCTTAGCTTGGCTGTGAGGGTGTTATGGGAGACAGTGTCGAATGCCTTGCTGAAGTCAAGGTAAACAACATCCACTGCTCTCCCTTCATCGCCCCAGCCAGTCACCCCAGCACAGAAGGCTATCAGGCTGGTCAAGCATGATCTCCCCTTGGTGAATCCATGCTGACTGCTTCTCATAACCTTCTCCCCTACATGCCTGGAGATGACCTCCAGGATGAGCCGCTCCATCACCTTTCCAGGGATGGAGGTGAGGCTGACTGGCCTGTAGCTTTCTGGGTCCTCCTGCTTGCCCTTTTTGCAGATTGGAGTGACATTTTTTTCCTCCAGTCTTTGGGCACCTCTCCTGTCCTCCACGACCTTTCAAAGATGATGGAGAGTGGCTCAGCAAGAACTTCCACCAGCTCTTTCTTTCTAAGTTCCCTACCTTCCCCTTCAATTCTGTCAAGGACAAAAGTTAAAAGTCTTGAGGAGATGCAGAAGTCTGAGCTGTGCAGCAGGTGTCACCAGGAGATCTTTTGGCAGCCAAGAACAGATCTTGGCTCAGGGACTGAAACTTTTCAAAGCATAAGTGCCAGGACAACAGCCGGCCCCGACGCACGCATCTCCTGGTATTGCAGAGGCGATTAGCAGCCTAACTGGTGGCTGGTTCCCATGACCCACATTTCAAATGCGATCTGGATAACTGAAGGCTCAGTAAGTCTCCCCAGGAGCTAGAATTCAGGAAAGAAGTCACCTTTGAAGCAGTGCCTTGGATTCCCAGGTCACTTAAGCTCTTCTTGGAAACCTGCGTAGCCCGTGGGACGCCGGACTGGGACTGGAGGCTCCGGGGCTGTTTCCTTGGGAAGCTGCTCTTATTTCCCACAGATCAGTTTTTCTACCTGCAAAATAAGGATCATCATTCTGCAGGTTTCTAAAGCATTGGAGGAGTACAAGGTATTGCTTCTTCACCAAATACCGAGCTTCTTCCTTTATTTAACCCAGTTGTGACAGATCTTAGAAATATATCCTAGAGCCTCTTTGAGACGCCCTTAGCACGAGGTTTCGTTGTTTAAGGGCCCGTGTGAGATCTCTTGGACTGTTTGTATACTGGATCCCGATAGCAGCAGTCCTGCACACCCCCCTCGACGAGAGCTGCGGCCAGCCCTCGTACAATCACGACTCGCTGCCCGGGATCCAAGGCTGAGCCTTCCCCTTGGTATTCCCCTCCCTCGCAAAAGAAAAAGAAAATAACAAACCAAACCCCTTTTAAAAATGTAAAATCCTCGGTGCTTCTGGCAGCTGGTGCACTGGGGCGCTGCTTAGATTTGGAATCATTCTGCATGGAGCCCGTGAGCGGCGTTGTGCAAACCCCTGTGTGAAACAAGTGCTGAGAAGAAGCAAAAAAACCCCCCAAAGCCAGAGATTGCGCTCAGCTGAGCCAGGGGATGGATGTCCATCGCTGTAGGGAGACCTGCTTTCTGCCCCACTTGCACCGTACCCCTTTGCCCCCTTCGCTAGCAGACCGTACCTCCATCCCCTGCCTTCTGAACAACTGCTGGCACGCCTGCTGCTAGCTCCTCTATCAGCTTTACCTCCAGGCAAGGTAAATAATAAGGGTGATAAGCAGGAACTGCCCAAGAACACCAGGTAACTGATTAAATTGCTGAAGAAAATAGCTGTAAAGTGTGTAGCGAGCGTGCAGCTGTGCGGGGGGACTAATGCAGAACAGCTGAGGAGGTTCCTTGTTCCTGGTAACTGCCCTTCTCCCCCTGGGCCGTGGCCCTGTGGGGAAGCTTTGTTATCTCCTTGCCGGAACTGAGGCTTCTTGAGGTGTCCTAATCGTGATTATCCAGCGGGTTCTTTGACCCCGGGGTGAACCAAGTTAATTTTCTTTTGATTTACTCATGAATTGCCCTTCGCCATGGGAAGCCTTATGGCTCTGACGGCTTTTTCCCAAGCTACCAGAGCTGGTACAGCTCCTGCGAGGGCTTGGCCAGGAGGACCGCTCCTCCGCTGCTCTCCCTTGAAGGAAGGGGCTCCCCACGTCCCCAGCGCCTCCACCTCCGTCCCGAGGGGTGAACCGCCGGGCAGGGCCGGCGGGGCCGCACCGCCTCGGCGCCGCTCGGGGAGGCACCAAGCTCGTTTTGCAACCAGCGAGGGGTGGCTTCGGCCGCCGGCCCTGGGTGCCCCCGGCTGGGGTGCCCCCCTCCTGCCGCCGGGCCGCGGCGGGGTGCCTGGGCCGAGC
>VZTV01091594.1:0-11736 GCA_013400875.1 Anhinga rufa | reverse complement strand
GGGGGCGGTGGGGGGGACATTGCCTGGGAGCTGTGGGTGGTGTTAGTCTCTGTTTGAGAATGGCAAAAGCTCCCAGGTGCCAGAGCCCTCGGCCCAGACACCCTTTCTTATCTTCTGCTTTCCATTTTGCAAACAAGCCACATGCTAGACTGCTTTTATGATTAATTTGCTGCTACAAAGCAAATACTGCTCAGCATTTGTGCTAATCCACATGTAAAACAAGAGGCTCTATTTCCTCTTTTTGCATTAAGTTGTAGATTTTATACGTAATAACCTGGCCGGCTTACTAAGAAGAGCCTTCAGAGCAGAAATGTTGGTTTGTAACCGTAGCTGCTAGCTCACCAGCACGGCCAGCGTGCTCAGACCGAGGTCTGTCCTGCTGGCAGCCTGCGAGGCGGCTGGGGAGGAGCGCCAGGCTGGGCTGGAGCGAGGGTGCTTCCCGGGACACCTCCGAAACCAGTCCCCTGCAGCCGGCAGACTCCCCGGGGATTTCTCCTGGTCTCTCCGTGCCCGCCCGGGGAGGAGCAGGGGTTCAGAGCAGTGCTCCCGAGGCCCGTCCTCGCCCTTAGCTGCACTGCAGGGAGCGCGTCCTCTCAGCCGCGGGACGAGGAGAACGCCGGGAAGCTTGCTGGGCGCGCGGAGCTCTGCTCTGCAGAGCAGGAACACCGCACGGTGCTGGGAGGGACGGCGTTTAGTTTGCGGGGGGCTCACCAGCGCCAAGCCGAAGGAGCCCCGGGGCTCGTGCAGGGGCAGCATCCCCCATCACAGAGCAGGACGAGGCTCGTGGGCAGCACCCAGCGAGGCACGCAGGGGTCCGGNACCAGCCCAGAGAGGACGGCAGCCTGAGCGATGCGGCGAGCACCCACCGTTCACCCCCCGCAGGCCATGGGGCGGGGGGCAATGGCGAGGCATTCGTGCGGCCCGAGCGTCTTGTAACGGTGCGAGCTGCGGGGTTTCAGTGTTCGCAGTCTGAGTTTGTGACCGGGGTCGTGTTGTTTCTCTGTCGAAACGTTGCTCCCAGAGCGCTTGAACCCATTAGCGATTCTGCACCTGAGGGTACAAACTCATCGCTGGTGAAACTGTGTGAGCTCTGACACAACCAAACGTTGGGTGAATTTGGCCCTCGGGCTCCTCTTCGGCTTATCAGGTCTAGAAAATCGGCACCAGTTCATAGTACTGGGAGCTGAGCGCTCTGCACTGGGATCGGGGGGGCAGTGGTGGGTATTTGGATCCTCGGTTCCAGCTCTGTCCAGGAAAACCCTTCTTCCAGTTCTCCCCCAGGAATCAGCCCAGCCTCGCTGGCTTTCTTACCCTCGTTGTGTTTATAACGGCAGAACTATCAGAGCCTTTAAAGGTGCGTTCAGCACTCGGGGCTGGAGGTGGGGGCNAAGCTCCCAGGTGCCAGAGCCCTCGGCCCAGACACCCTTTCTTATCTTCTGCTTTCCATTTTGCAAACAAGCCACATGCTAGACTGCTTTTATGATTAATTTGCTGCTACAAAGCAAATACTGCTCAGCATTTGTGCTAATCCACATGTAAAACAAGAGGCTCTATTTCCTCTTTTTGCATTAAGTTGTAGATTTTATACGTAATAACCTGGCCGGCTTACTAAGAAGAGCCTTCAGAGCAGAAATGTTGGTTTGTAACCGTAGCTGCTAGCTCACCAGCACGGCCAGCGTGCTCAGACCGAGGTCTGTCCTGCTGGCAGCCTGCGAGGCGGCTGGGGAGGAGCGCCAGGCTGGGCTGGAGCGAGGGTGCTTCCCGGGACACCTCCGAAACCAGTCCCCTGCAGCCGGCAGACTCCCCGGGGATTTCTCCTGGTCTCTCCGTGCCCGCCCGGGGAGGAGCAGGGGTTCAGAGCAGTGCTCCCGAGGCCCGTCCTCGCCCTTAGCTGCACTGCAGGGAGCGCGTCCTCTCAGCCGCGGGACGAGGAGAACGCCGGGAAGCTTGCTGGGCGCGCGGAGCTCTGCTCTGCAGAGCAGGAACACCGCACGGTGCTGGGAGGGACGGCGTTTAGTTTGCGGGGGGCTCACCAGCGCCAAGCCGAAGGAGCCCCGGGGCTCGTGCAGGGGCAGCATCCCCCATCACAGAGCAGGACGAGGCTCGTGGGCAGCACCCAGCGAGGCACGCAGGGGTCCGGCGTCTGCCTGATGCCACACTCCCTAAAGCCTCGGAGGGCCCAAGAGATGCTTTTGGCCGGGACTCGTGATCCCAGTGGTTGGAAAAGGGGAAAACCCCGCGCTGGTGAAGGATCGCCATCTCCTGTGGCTCCCTGGGAGCTCCCAGCCACGGCCCCCTCCCTCAGCAGCCAGCTGGAGGGACTCTGGAGGAGAGCCTCTGGAGCAATGCACCTCCATGGGTGGGTGGAGAAGTTCCAGCTCCTTTGAGCTGTCACTGCCCTGCCCTCTGTCCTGCCCTGAGCCTGACCCATGAAGGTCTCCGTGGTGTAGAAAGCTTCAACAAGGACCTTTACGCGAGTTGCCGAAGCTGTTGCCCGCTGCAGCGTGTTCCCCCCGGCACTGCTCTCTGCCTCCTCACCTTGACTTCCACTTTCAGCTCGAGCCGTGGGTTACACCCCGCTGACTGAGTCTTTGCTGACTATAAACGCAGCCTAAAGCAGCCGGTTTAGACCGAGATATCTGTGCTGAGTCAGGCGTGCCCCAGACTACGTGACCAAAGGCGACGTGCGGCCACGGCTCCGCTCTCGGGTGCTTGGGGCGCGCTTAGCTGCATTCTCGGGACCGGCTGTAAGAGGGAAGGTTTCCTGCGAACAGGGGCAGATGGAGGAGTTAGTGTGGGGTAACGCGCTCTCCACTCCGGCTTCTGCCGTTCCTCAGCACCTCCTGCAAGAACTGCAGCTCGGCTGGGGAGTTCCCAGCCGGTGCGATGCGCGGGGTGGGGGTCAGAGCCCCCGCTTCACCCCAGCGCCGTTTCCCGTGCTCCCACTGCCGGGTGAATGCATTTCTTCAGCTGAATTCTCTTCTGGGCCGGGGACTTTCGTAGGGAAGCCCATGTGAGGTGAAGCTGGAAGGAGGGGATGCCGGAGGGACGTCCCGGCTGCGTGGTGGCGAGCTGCGTGTTCCTCTGGGGACTGCAGAGGGCAGTGGCACCCATGAGAAGTTTGGGTGGCCCTGGGTGCTGGCTGGGGGAGCTGCCCCAGAGCGGCTCCTGGCAGGCTGCGTGGAAGCCCTGGGGTGGTCCTGCCACGCTGCAGGCAGTGGGCCGCGCGTCTCGCTGGGCTCTGTCGTTCTGCTTGGATTGCCTTGCTCTGCAGAGCGTCTCTGCACGTTACTGCACGTGCCGGTGGCTCGCTGCGGGCTGCCAGGGCGTCCGAGCCCCTGGGCTTCCAGCCCTCTCTCGCTGGGCTCTGTGGAACGTCCGCTCAGGGCAAGACACGAGTGACCGCCTCCGTGATGCTTCCCCGGTGAACGGTGAACACGGTCAGCTCTCTGCAGCAATGAGAAACAGCCGCGGTCGAGATCAGCGCTGCTCAAAAGGTGACGTGAGCCAAGTGCAGCGCGCTCTTCCCTCCTGCCTTCTCTTTTCTTCCCCCGGTGTGATTACTGGAGCCAGCTCCCATGGGAAGGAGTCTCCCAGTGCCTGAAGCGAGGCGTGGGTTAAAACAGTCGCAGAGCACACATAGATCCCTTCCTGCCCACCCCAGCATCCCCCCCCAGGACGGGCCTGGCAGTCTGTCAAGGTCTCTTTGCAAGTGCTGATTGCTCATGCAGAAAGAACAAGGGGAACAGCAGCTACCTTCTGCCTGGGCAGGGTGTGAGGGCGAGGACGTGGAGCCAGTGCAGCATGAGCGTGGGGAGTCTGCTGGGGCAAGGTTCAGAGGCAGGGGGACTGGAAGGTGTTCGAAAATGCAACCCGGGAGGCCCCATGGTCATGCAGTCCATGCGGTCTCAGGCCTTGGAGGCACCCACCATCGTCTAACACTTCGTGGTAGCCTCCACGTCTGCGTCTGGGTCTGAAGGAGGAGCGAGGAGACCCCACCTCTTGCTGCTTGTGGAGGACTTGGATGCTCTGAAGAGCTTCCAGATCCTGAGGGGTCCTGGGAGAAGATCAGCAGCTCTGAGAGGTCTTGGAAGAAGATCTCAGGTTGAGGGTAGAGAGCTGCTGGTCCTATCAGAGCTGTCAGAACGAAATGAATGTGCTGAGTTCAGTTTTACCCATCCGTGATCAAAATCCTGTGCCAGAGCTTTGAGCACTTGGAAGAGCGTGTGGTTTGCCGCCAGTCTCTTTGCCCTTCTCTGCACTTCATTTTACTCATCTCCTTTTCTCTCGCCTGCTGGAAGTGCAGCTTGCAATCACCACTCTTCTTCAACAGAGTGTTTCTCTGTTCTCATTTAATCCCATTAATTGCTGTACACAATAGCCGTGCTGTCTGACGGGCGCAAGGGAGAGTCTGCCATCCTCCCTAAGCCCGTGCCAAGCCGGTGCCCACGATGACCTTCCTACCCTTGGGGCCCAAGCCTCCAGCTGCCAGCCTCCAGTTTGGAAAGTCTGGGCCTCGTTCCATTTTGGTTCTGCCCATTTTTTTTTTGCCTCTGGAAGCCAAAGTCAGCCTCCAGCGGTGGCTTTGAGCCGTAGTGTGGGAGCCGCATCTCCTCTCTGTCCTGGGACCCTTGCACAGGAACCATTGGCTTCTCCCCTGTGTTGAGTTTATCCCCAGCACTAAAGGTCAAGTTCAGGTCTATGGTGTGACAGCAAAGAGCTTTTACACAGGCTGCAGCATGGCTGGAGGGAAATGTGTAGATAAGGAGGAAAAACACAACTGGTTTTGGATCTGTGCCACTCCGCGACCCGTAACGTGTGCTGGGAAGCTCTGCGGGGGTTCCTCTCCTTTCCTTCATGGCCCAGGAGGTGTGCAGTCACCCTTTCAGCATCTCTGGTACCTCAGGAGTTTCAGTCTCCTGCCTCGTGTTTGTCACAGCTTGTTCTAGAGCTGACACCCATCCCACCCTTTCCTGTCTCATCTTGAGCTGCGGAGGAGGAGGGCAAGCTGCTGTGGCAGCCACGCCGAGAGCTTCACAGCAGCCGTGGATATCTGCCAAATACGGCCCCATCCTGGAGCCAGCTCAGCTACAACAGCTTAAAAAAAAAGGAAATACAGTCATTTTTGTTTGAAAATGCTCCAGGCTGTTCGATACAGGCGCTATGGAGCGCTGGGCGGAAATCGCCGGACACCAAATGCAGGCAGGGCTCTGCCCTCTGGGAAGCAGGAGGAGACCCGGGAGGGGGTTTGCTCGTAGAAGAGAGACGCAGAAGAGTGGTCTGCAGAAGCGGGCAAGCTCTGGCGGAGAAAAGGCAGGTGGATTTGACTGAAGGAACAGGCAGAGGAGGTGTCAAGCGCTGTGTGCCCTCAGTGGCGCGCTGTGGTTGAGGAACGGAAGAGCAGGTTCTTCCCCCTCTCGCTCAGATGCGCTCGCCGTGGTGCAGTCGCTCTTCAGTGGGCTAATAAAAATTACTCCAGTTCGCTACTGTGCCGCTCCTGGCCAGGCCAGGCCCTCGCCGCCGGGCGCTGCTTTGCAGAGGTCCAGCGGAGCAGAGCCGCCCGCCCGCCTCTGCGGGATCGCCCGGCTCTGCGGGATCGCCCATATCTCCCTGCCGGGTCAGCGGCTGAGGCCACACAAAGGAAGCTCTGTTTACATAGATGCAATCCAGCCGCCGCTTCGAGATGACTTCATCATGATACAGAGCTCCTGCAACCGCCCTTTCGCTGCCCGGTTCGTGTTGTGTAGCATAGAAGTTGCATTCACGAGCACATTCAATTACTCAGCTAATGAGCCTGTCAATCCCCGCTAATTCTTCAACATAAAATCTATTCCTCCTCCGGCACAGCCACTCTTGCACAGCTGTGGAGGAGCCTGTACGCTTTCCACGGCTGGGAAAACAGCTGAGAAATCTTCAGCGTAGCACGGTCTCATGGTTTTCTGCATGCAACGGCCCGTTCAGCCCCGATGTGGGTTGCGTTTTAGTTTTCCCCGGTCAGGGCCCGTACGTCTGTTCATCATCATGCTCGGAGCTCTTTCCCGTTAAAGGCAAATCTGCAGGGAGAGGTGGGGTTTCCTCACCTGAGGAGCAATGAAGCTGCCGGTAAAAGTGCTCGGTGACTTCAGAGGAGCTGGGGTCAGTCCCCTTTGCCTTAATGAGCCTTTGCATTTATTTTAGCAAAATACATGCTAAATAATAAATACATTTAATTAATAATTTTTAATTTTAATTTTTAATTTTTTAAAATAAACTAAAACGAAATATAAAATATTTAGCAAACTTATCCTTATGCTGCTTAGTTTAAGAGCCCAAATAAGTCTCTCCCAGCTGAGTCTGTGTCCCTGGAGAAAGGGGAACACCTTGTGTGACTTTATGAACCTCACTGGTCATGCTGAAAAGCCTCAGGGCAGCTTCTCCCTTCTTTTCCTCTGCCAGCTCTCAGGAGTGAGTCACCTGCTGTTGGAGAGAAGGCTACGGTTTCATGGGTAAGAGGGTCTCGTTGAACCCGTACTTAAGGAGGTTTTACACTAGTTATACAACCTAAATGGTGTTCTTGTGGTGTACAGTTAATTAACCCCGTGGCTAAGCTGAATGAAGCTCGCTTGCTTGCTGTCCCTTACAAGCCCCTTGCTTTCCATCAGCAAATTAGCATGGCCAAGGGCTGCGAAACCAGTTCTGCCACCCATTTACAGGAAAGGGATCATCTTAAATTCGAGATTCTCATAACCGCAGCCTTGTGTGAATCAGAGGTGTCTGCTGTTGCCTGGGTGCGACTCCGCAGCTGTGCCTGCTCTTGGCTCTACAGATCAAACAGCTTTTGCCGTGGCCTCATCTGATGGTGGAAGGTGCAGAACGGGCAAGCGCGGAGGTGGCAAACTTGGAGCCTGTGCGTTTTTTTTCTCTGGGTTTCCCATAGTATCTGTTAAAAGGCACAGCCATGTTCTGGCCGCCTAAAGCCCTTACTGAAATGCGGTAACCCCCCGCATCCTGCAGCGTGCAGCGTTCCTGCAGGCTTCAGAACTGGCGTTGTTCCTTCCCGGGAATGTGGGCTATGAGCCTTGTGGTACGGAAATTCAAGGTGCCCAGGTCCCGAGTTTCACCCTGCCCGACTCCCGCCGAGCCACGGTGCCGTGGCACTACCCAGGCTGGGATGGGGAGACAGGCTGTGGGGTCCTGCCGGCCGGCTTGGACTGCCTGCTCATTACCCTCACGTCGTTACGGAGTCAGCGATACCCACTGATGGGAAGGGCTGAGCTGGCGTTGCTTTCTGGAAGCGTGAAATTGGTTTTAATGTGATGTCAATGCGCCTTTATTAATTTGACTGTGGCCGTCCTTGCGTGTCTGGGCAAAAACCCCATGAGACGCTGCAGGAACGCATGTCCGCAGGAGTGCAAGTCCCGCTGCGGCTGCCGGCAGGTCCTGCAGGCAAACGGGGCGGGAGGCCGCGTGCACCTGCACCCAGGTCTCCGTGGCTGCTCATGCTAATTGTGACTTTTGCATATGGTAGGAGTAATTAAGCAGCTGCTGGGTGAGTGGCAACCGCACAATTTCACTTTTGAGAGTGACTACGCTACAAGTCTGAAAACTGAATTTAGTTTTAATCGGGAGAAAATTGAGTATTATCAGTCTCCATTTGTCCTGCTTCTGGCTGCATAGACTTTTGGATATATGGTTAATGATTTCCAGAGGGCAATAAAAGATAATGGCTCCCAGAAAGGCCATAGAGTGGAAGGGTTACATTACTGACTATTGAATGGCATCGGAGCGGCGGCGTGCCTGCCAGCTCCTTTACACCGCCGCTGCAGCCGCTGCTTTCTGCTCGGCGCCCACCTCGTCACGCGCTTTCCGCCGCCGAGGAAATTGCTTTGCGGAGCAGAGCAGGTCGACTCACCGCCTACACGAGCCAGGCAGCCCAGCCCTGCCTTCTTGTTTAATAATAATAACAACTGTGCTTCTACTGGTTAGTTATTGTCTCACCCACCTGCTTTAATGCACATTCATACGTTACTATTCATCACCTACGTCTGTTTTTGTCACTATATTATGTTGAAGCTGAAATCCCTCCTTTACTGGTGTGTGATGTAATACGCCTGGACGCAGCAAGCCCTTATGGGGTTAGCGATGATGGAGATGGCTGGAACTGATGAAGCTGAACTGATTTTATGCCCCTTATGAGAGAAGGGTAACCTCAAGCTGCTTAAAAGAAAACAGGCAGACATTTTAATTCCACATGAGTTACCTGCACGGATCAAAGCTCCCCTGCGTGTCCCTTTCCTGGGGAGAGCCGTGCCTCCTCTGCTCCTTGGCAGCAGCCTCCAGCGGAGGACGGACCGGCTCCCCCAGCCCTGTTTGCAGCCCAGGCAGCCCCATGGCTGCTGCTCCTACCCAGAGAGTTTAACTGAGCGTTGGAGAAACCAACATGTGTTCGTGCTGAGATAACGCAGCAGAGAAAAGATTAGATAGAGGAAAAGGATTGTCTTATCTGCTCAACCCTTGGAGTTTAGCCCCTGGGAAAAGCCAGAACGGGTGCAGAGGAGGAGGATCATGGGTCAGGGACAAGGACTGCTTGATTTCGCCGCTTCACCGGCACGCGCTAATTTTTGCATCCTGATATTTTTGCCTCCCTTTCAGGAAAGAAAAGGCACGGCCCAAAGCCTCCTTGAGGAGGTCAATAAACACGGCAGTGACCGCTCCATTTTGAAAGTCTCTTTTCTGAAACAATAAACAGCATTGTACAAAATAGCTGACACTTCCCATGCAGCCGTTGCATCATCTTCCTCTGAACAAGTATTGTGGTTAATAAAAGTTTAGTGCGTGGCAAGCCAGTGATAACAAACATAAATAATACAGGAGGTCCCTCAGCACATGAAGGTGCTCTGGAAGACCTGCCCCTAAAAAAGCTTTAAGTTATATCAGAAATATAGTGCAAATAAAACTAGGTCATGCTGTGGAGAAAGTGTTGCAGGCACGGTGTCTGCGCAGCACGTGCGCCCAGGCGTTGGTCTCATGGAGTGTGCCGGGCAGGCTACGGGGGCTGCGGTAGAGGATGCTCCTGCGCGCCCGTCTGGATTATATGGAGGGCTGGAAGCTGGTCTGAAAGTAAAGCGCAGCCTATTCTAGTAGTGCTGGCGGGGTATTTCCTCGCGGTGACTGCATTCTGTTATATCCAGCTGTGTGAATATATGCCCTGCAGCTCTAAGTGGGTTTATTAGTTCCGACGGATGAAGTACGGTGCACCATAAGAAACTTGTGTAGGATTCCCTGTGGCTTTTCTTTTTCTTCTGCTTATCTTTTCTGCTGCGTACAGCAATGAAAAGAAAGCTGACTTTTTTTCCCTGAACACTGGATCAGCGGAAATGACTAAAATCATCTGTGTTCCCTTCTTATTCCTCGCGACCAAAGTCTCTTGGGGAGAGCAGAGCAAGTGTCCCTTGCCTCGAAGAGGAGGGTCAGCAGCAGCGTGCCCATCATCTAAACGAGTGCAGCCTCGCTCGTCAGAGGCAACGAGCCCCCCGGCGCCTCCATGGTCTTCCACAGGGCGCTCAGCGTGGGACTATTCTGCTGCTCTTACTCACACCCCCGAACGTGGGTCTGGGAGCAGAAAAACAGATGCCCATCTTTGAATTTGCCCTCTCTGTAGTAGTTTCAGCTTTTCCAGTTTTATACGGTTGTATTTCCTTGTATGATTCACACAAACTCACCTCGAGAAAAACCAGCCACCCCTGCCTCCTGCCAAGACAGGGTGTTTGACGGAGACTCTAAGCTGGAATCGCCTGCAGAGAACCCGTTCCCCTCTCTCCTCCCCGAGCGCTCCTGCCAGCCCGGGCATCCCTCTCCAGCTGGCACGCGTGGCAGCGCGGCCGACCCGGGCTGCCCGGGGAGGAGGGGAGGACTCGCGCTTGCGTGTTTTCCAAGCAGCCACGGTGCAAACCCTCGGGCACCGCGCACCCCTCCGTCCACACCCCGAGCTGTCCCGGCCCAGCTACCCAGTCTTATCGCCAGGTCTGCGCAGTTCAAATCCAATTTGTTTTCTTCTGTATCGAGCAAACTATTGACTTATGAGCTAAAGCCGGTTTTCTTGTGTCAACAACCCGATCTGCAAGTCTTCCTCTTATATGGGTTTCCTTGTTTAGAGAGAAATTACCCGTATGCCGTGGCGCGCATCCCTCTCGTGCGGCGCGCGCAGGGAGCGGCCGCTGCTGGCGATGCCACGGTCACAGCTGCTATTTTAAGGTACTGATGCCCCAGGTGAGCTTCTCAGCTGAGAAATCACTTTTGTTTTTTGCAGACGGGCTTGAGCAATGAGCCATCCTTTCTCTCTTTGAACCACCCTCCTTCCTAGTTGGCCGTAGCCCAAAGGAGATTGAGCAAAATCCCCGTTTCACCCAGGTAGAGAGGAGCTTTGCTGTTGACTTTAGCAGCATCACAGCTTACCCTGCAGCTTCCTCTAGATGAAGCACTCAGAGGACCTGCGAGCTTTCCAGCTTTCCTCCGTTCTTCTGAAAGAAAAGCATTCCCGAAGTGCTTTTCCTTCTGTTAAGCAAATTATTTAAGTTTTTGATACTTAGCCCATTTGGAATGAAGTTTCGACTTCCGCCCTGGGTATAACATTCAGCCGCACGGTCCAGCAAAACCAGGCCTATGACCTTGGTTACGGGAATCCTGTCATTAGCTCGCGTTTTGTTTGGTGTGTTTGAGAAGAATGGAGGATGCTGTCTCCTAGCCAGTATAAACAGAATCGAGACAGTCTTAGAAAAAAAAAAAAGAAAAAGTATGTGTCTGTTGAAGTACATCTTCCCGCCTAATTTAACTTGCCTGTTCTCTTTTGTTTAGAACCGAGAGCACACAGAGAGCAAGGGACAAGAAAAAGCCTCTGTGAGTGTTCAATAATATGACTTTTCTCTATTGTAGCCAGCAAACCTGCTTGATAATGTCTGTTCTTTTGCCTTGGAAACATGAGGGGAAAAAAACCCCCACCAAAATATCCCTTGTGGCTAACACATTTTTTTTTTATTTAAGTCATACAGCTGGCATAGGGATCAGCTTTTGGATTGGGAGTCCTGGCTGTGGCTGCACTCGCCGTACGCTCTGGGCTGTACGAGTCCTGCTCTTGGGTCTCCTTCACGTCAAGGCAGTGGCGTCGCCCTGTCCCCCGTCTCCCCTGTCCCGCTTTCCACCAGAGGGCATTGGGGCTGGACTGGAGCATCCAGATCCAGGCAGCTGGAGGAGCGGAGCCAGGCTCGCCAGACCACCTTATAAATACACCTGGCTGGCTGGCTGGCTGACTTTGCAGACCTCACAGCCACGTTTCTGCCCCTGTGCGTGCCCCGGGATGAGCTTTGCCTTCCCGATGTGCCGTGTGGCCCCACCGCAGGGGCCGGGCTGGTCCTGCTGGTGCGGGCCGGTGCTGGCATCAGGTGCGGTCAGCTGGGGACTTTCCGACTGTTTTCAGCCCGATCAAGGTGAGCCCAAGAACATGACTGTATTGTGGCCTTGAGCAGGAGAGGTCATAGCTTCCGAGTGCCTTTTTGTTTGTTAGGGCTTGTAACGCTGACATGTTTGATTTGGACGGGCATTTGTGAAGGCGTCTGGTTTTTTCTTGGTGCTGCCGTTTCTGAGAACAGGTTGGATTGCAATGCAGAGACAGCCCTGATGACCGAGTCTGTGTTAGCAGAAACTCTCCTTTATTGATGTTGAAAAAAAAACATCCTGCAAGGAAGGAAAAAAAAAGGGGGG
>VZTV01091574.1:0-15359 GCA_013400875.1 Anhinga rufa | reverse complement strand
GCAGCTGGGGTGCTGTGTCCAGTGCTGGGCCCCCAGTGCCAGAAGGACAGGGAGCTGCTGGAGCAAGGCCAGCGCAGAGCCACAAGGATGCTCAGGGGATGGAGCATCTCCCTGGGGAGGAAAGGCTGAGAGACCTGGGCTTGTTCAGCCTGGAGAAGAGAAGGCTGAGGGGGATCTCATCAGTGCTGATCAGTATCTGAAGGGCGGGTGTCAGGAGGATGGGACTGGGCTCTTCTCAGCGGTGCCCGACGACAGGACAAGGGGCAACGGGCACAAGCTGGAACACGGGAAGTTCCACTGAAATCTGAGGCCAAACCCCTTTGCTGTGCGGGTGCCAGAGCAGCGGCCCAGGCTGCCCAGAGAGGCTGTGGAGTCTCCTTCCCTGGAGCCATTCCCACCCCGCCTGGACGCGGTCCTGTGCCCCTGCTCTGGGGGTGCTGCTCACGCAGGGGCTGGACGGGGGGAGCTCCGGAGGGCCCTGCCAGCCCCCGCCGTGCTGGGATTCTGCGACTATCCCTCAGAAGGAGTTAGAATATTGTCTTGAAGTTTGGAGTGTAGCAAGAAACAGTAGCTGGAAGGGTCACTGAGGGGAAAAAAGAAGTTTTTGTTTAATCTGTGGCCTGTTGAATATATCAACTAAATACTCGATGAATGCAGGAGTGATGCAGAGGAAGCCCATCCTGAAGCATTACCCTTTCTGAAAGTACAAGAAGATGTTCCTTAGAAGCCTTGCCTTTGAGCAACTGAAGGAACTAGACATAAGGGCATTGTTTGTTTATTTGGAAAGCAATTTAGCAAGAAATTTAGCAAGAAGGTTTTTTCCTTTAACTGAAGAGAGAGGTGGTCCAATTCTTTTGTCTTTCTGTGTGATCCAGCTCATGGCAAGACATCCATTTATTAGGCTAGAAAAATGCATACCACTGTGGGAATTAATAGCCATTCCTTTAAAAACGTTGAAATGCATTGGCATATTTCTGGATTTGAGTGGAAACTAATAAGAGAGGTGGGTTTGTGTTCTTACTCAGTAACCTAAAACTTTGGCAAAGCCAAACCTGTTCCCCCCAACACTTGTGCACGTGCTTAACTTCACTACCGTGAACAGTAGTAACACAGGGTCCTCCTTGTATATGGAGTCCTGTTCGCATCTTTGAAGGGCTAAGGCTTTATTTGGTATCTTATGTCTGATTTGGGTGTCTGGAAACTGGGGTAAAGATTGCTGCTGCTATAGAGAAACATAGCTTTATTGACATGAGTTGGCACCACTGCATTTAAACTATTAGAAGTTTTCATCTTTTCATTGAAAAAGAACAATGTCATGGCAAGTGTGAGCCAAAAGAAAGCAACCTCTCAATGGTGGGGTGCCAGGCTTTTCCCAAATGAGAGGCTATGAAACAAAGGGGTTTTTCTTTGCCTTGCACTGTGGGAAGTTGGTAACAAGATTTCTGCCCTGGGCTGGTGTGACGAGCTGTAGGTAATTCATGGTGTCATGCTCCTTCTTCAGAAAGGGCTCCTGGTTTGAAACTCGGTTGTAGGTGAAAAATGGGAGCTGCTGCCTTGCATGGAGGAGAGGCGTGCCAGCCATCTGTCTGCAGTATAAAAATGACAAAGCCAGTGGAGTTGTCCCCTCACCAATACCCTTTGCAAGATGCTGTCATTCCTCTATGGTGGCCTGTCATTTAGGGTCCGCCATCCTGTTGGTTTTTAACTTCTGAAGCCTGTTTGGAAAAGTGCTGGGAAGAAGCCTTGGCTGTGGCTCAGAGATGGTGCTGTTTGTTCCAGTTAGCCTCTTCTGTCTGCTGGTTTTGTTTCTGAGGAGCAGAAGGGAGGAGGGGGGGTGACCTGACTGAGGTCCTTCTGGATAATCCACATCTTGAAAACTAGACCTGTGGGGTCACAGGAGGTGATTCGGCATGATTCTGGTTTGGTTCTTCACCTCTTACCTGTTAACTCCAGCTGGTGTGCATCCTGGTAAAAAAAGAATTAGCCCCAGATTTTATTCCACTTCTCATCTTGCCAGTTGTCTTGGACATGTCATTCTCTTGCCCGCTTCTCTGCCCTGATGCTCCTATTCCATTTTTTTCTCCCATCCATGAGTTTATGTTTGTGGTTACAGCCTAAACGGTCCTTTGCAGGCACAGAACTGCCCTGGAAAAATGTAGGAACTGTGATGCTGCTTTAGTGCCTTCGTTCTGCGGTGGTATTTCTTCTCTGGGATGAACCCTGTAGCACTTGGAAGAACAGCTGGCAGGCCTGTGAAGAGAGGGGCAGCAAGCCAAGCCACATCCTGTGGAAGCAGGAGCAATGCCCTTGATACCTCTGGAGTTGCCCACTGCTTGCACGGGGATTGAGTTTTCTCTGAAAGTTCGATTTATGCAATGTTGTCAACGCTGACCAAATATGAGCGCATCTGTGCTAATGTCTGTGCTATTGGTGCTATTTCCATCTGTTAATGTGGGCAGGCACTATTAAAATCCTCAGCACTTCCAGTCTAGTTGAATAATTTTCTAGCTGCTAGGTTTATAAATTAAGCATTTATGGCCATATCTCATACTATTATCCATCCATAGCAATACCTCCAGGCAGGAATCGAGCCTTTTTGGAGTGTAGACCACATGTTAATGGAGAGCGAATGTTTCATTTATACCTCATCTCACTCTTGCAGTTCTCAGTTGCAGAACATCCCTGAGGTAACCTCAGATATTCTTTGTGAGGAAATAACCTTAGTAAAGAGATTTTTTTTTTTATGTCTGTGTAGTCTGTGTCAAAGGGAAGAGCAGAGTTCTTTGCAGCATCCCAACTATTTTTTTGTGTCTTCTCAAGTAACTTCACAATTCATGAATGTGATCTATCATCTGCAAGCAGAAATAAAGAATGTAACATCAGATGAACCGCAGACCACAAGAGTGGTAACTAGAACTCCAATAGTGATAACTAGACTTGCATTGTAACTGTTATTAGAGGAAGCTGAAAGCTTGATGGGGTCCCAAGAAAATCCACATATATGGACAGATATCTGAGCAAGGAGCATGCACTGATTGAACACGAGAGGAGGCATGCAAAAATATAATCCAACATGTCCTTCATCAAGTGGTGAAATTGGTGGCTTGAGGGGTGCAAAGCAGTATGAGCCAAGACATGGCTGCTATACCAAGAGATTATTTGAATTTGTCTGGTTATATGTATCTAGTATCTCTGTCTAGACAGTCATCTTCAGAACCTGCAGTAGATCCTTGTTTCTTTTTCTTTTTCTCTCCCCCCACCTTTCCAGGAAGCTATTTTGATTGTGGAAAGACTCAGGTGATCACTCAAACCAAGGAAATGATCCTTTTAGAAAAATGCCAAATGCTGGTATGCTTTTGATTTAAATGAAGAGATTTGTCAACACTCTTAATGGATTATATTGAAATTTGACAAACTGGGACAATAGAGATTATTGTTTAGGTACGTTCAGGCACCTTATTGAAGAAAAGCAAATGTTACGGTCTTATGTAGGAAGTTACTTCATTTGGAAAAATGCTTTGCCATTAGTAGGTGTTACTTGCCAGAAAGGATTGACTATTTATTTGCTATTCTATTCCTTTCATGGGAAATACTCCAAGGACAAATGCTTAGTATTTCTTCCTGCTCAAATAAGTAGCTGTGAGGTACAGCTGTTGGATTTGTTTCACTGGAATTTAATAATCATATGCTATCACTATGGCAGCGTATTGGACTGAGTAGAAGTTGGTTTAGGTTCTTAGTTTCATTTAAAAGGCATTGATGTTTCAGTCTGCTTGGTGAGTGTCTGCCCAAAAGCCACAATAGAGTATCTCCCTGAAAGTTTAAATTGACTTGTTAAACAAATACAAATTACACTCAGTCAAACTATTCTGCTGTTTCTTTGTTTGAGGAGAGTTTTGGCCTGAGAAGGATGTTTGCTGCCAATCAGTAGGAACTTCAGTAGACCATGTCCAAGAATAAAAAACCTGATTATTAGCCTGGATGAACCCAAGCCCATAAACTCCTCCCAGTGTTCCAGGAACTGAGCCCCAAAGCAAATGGTTTTCTGGACTTGCAATCTCCATCTTGGACATGGAGATGATCGTATTTCAGCTTTCTAATATTCACACTAACGGAGTCCTGTTCTGTGAGCTAGCCTTGCAGACCAGACCATGGTCACCTTTGCTGGGTTACTATGTGAGTTTCAGTGTTTACTTCAAGGTAGTTAGTCTAATGTAGCTGCACTAAGTGACCTGAAGTTTCCTTTAGAACTGTTTCTCCAGTCCTGGTTTGGTCATTAAGCCAGATTGGACCTGTACCACAAATTATACATCTGTACTTTTCCCTTGATTGATTGAGGCACCTTGCGAGGATGTGAACAACACAGTAGTGGTGGCTGTTAATGGAAGTATCTCTAGGTAAGCATCTGACAGCGGGGTTTACAATTCACCGTTGAGCAGGTGGGAGTTGACCAAGAACAAAGCTTCCCCCAGCAGGGCGTTGGAAGTAAATACTTCTCAAAGAAATATCTGGATTCTGAATTGCTAGGGGTTTTTTTGGAAGCTGGTTTTCAAATATCAGAATGTTTCCAAGGTAACCTCTTTAATCTCCACTGTATTCAGATGCTCACTTATTTAATACACACATGAAGTGTGTAATCTGATTTAAAACGAACAGATGCTCCTCACAACAATCTAACACTAACCATGATGGGTTTCTAGAATAAGCTTTTGAAGGTGAGAACTAGCCTTGGCCTTGCATACCTTACAGGGGACCAGCACTTAGATGATATTTCATGATTATCGACTTCTTTTGTTCCTGCACTGGGTGTGTGATTGGTCATGGATTCTGCATCTTGAGACTGAGGAGTTGCTGCCTTCAGTGTTACAGATGTTTTCAGGATTTCAGAACACAAAGGATTTTGATCCAGTATTTGCAGCTTTGGAACAAATATCTCAGAAAAACGAAAAGGGAAACGTCATATTTGAATAAGCAAATATTTTGTTTTCCAATGGCTCCTCATAAGAAGGACCTGAGGAAGATGTACGTCACTGGATTAAATGTCAGGAATGAAAAATAAGAGTAGTAGAGAGGGGAGCAAGAGTTGCTGTGATTGTGCAGCTGTGCTCTGTCCTGTCAGCTCTCTTGCTCTCTCTCTGCGGAACAAATGAGCATGTGGGGGATGCATAGCATCAACAGAACAAAGCCCAGGAACTCCCAAAGCAACTGCCCTGAGTCCTGGCGACCATCAAAGAAAGCTATCCTCCTGCAGCCTTTGATGGGCTGTCATGGCTTAACTAACCAGCATCTGTAGCACAATGCTGTTACTGCCTCGACCTTGTCTGCGCTGCAAATGACTGAGAAAATTGAGTTCCGAATCCATCTTCCTTTGCTCAGTCTTTCTTTGCTTTGGTTTTATTATTATGGGAGATGAAAGACGGCCCTGAGGATTTAAGTACTAGGTAATTTAAAGGCCGTTTTCATTCTTGGGGCGGTAAAGCAGAAGAACGAAATGTACATGGGAAACAGGCATATTTGCCACTTCAGCACGAGCTAAGGGAATGAATGTTGGCGTGGCTTTTGATAAAAATAGGGGAAACCCAAATCTAGACTTTGCTCTTAATAGTACTCTAGGTAGCATCAGTTCCTGTGAGGAGTAAGTGCTTACCTAGGGTTAGGGCTGGATATGAACCAAGCTTCCAGTTTTTTAGTGAGAGGAAAGCAAGTTTGATATCTGTATCTTGATGGTGACACTGAAAGTGTTAGCTATGTTCATTAGAGGCTTAAACGTGAAATCACAGTATCACCAAATCCTTTTATCTGTAAAAACTAGTATTCGTTTTGTTTTGTTTTTAAAGAGACTGAGGTGGAAGTAGCGGATATCCTCACTTGTGGCGTGGGCTTTCTTTCAGTTCCTGACAAACGATCCCTTCTCCCCGCACACCCTACTTTATGAGTTGTTTTATAAGGTGACTTATGACTTATTCTGTAGTTAAAGAATGCAAATAATAACCTTGCTTTTATTTCTCATGCACATATAAAAGGAAACAGGATAATTGCAGAAGCTAAATTCAGTTCTGAAGCTGTGGAACCTGCCCAGTACCATTTGGAATAGATCAACTGCTTCTAGCTGAGCTGGGGAAAATGTTACATCTGTTTCCTTCCAGTCGGAACAAAAAAAAAGCTACCACTACCCCACTGAAGCTGCAGAGACTCTGGTGGAATGTGGAATCTTTTTTGCTTTTCTTGGGTGAAAATGCTTTCAGTATGTGGCATGCCTCGTGCTTTCTTGCAGGTCTGCCATTAGAACTCTCCGTATAAGGTCAGTTCCACCAGGAGGGTTTAAAACCCCCCAGCATTTACGTTTGTACAGATGTTGCTGAGTTCGTGGGTGCAGAAATCAGAATGTAAAGCAAGTCCTAACCGTCTCTGGTGTTGAGGATCTCTTGGCAGATTCATAACCATCTGGCTTGACATTCTGCCATAGATCCAAGTTGGATATTTCACGTAACAACAATAACTATCATAACTGTGGTTTCCCGGACATTTTGAAGGTTGAATACGGTTGTTCCATCCAAGGCCGTCTGATGTTGTTCATGTCTCGTATTAGCGCTCACAGATGCCGCGAGCTATTTAGCAGGTGCGACCGCTGCACGCATGAGAACTGGGTGAGGTGGTCTACGTGGGTGAGGTTTTATATCGGCAGTTTTCTCCCCCAGCCCGCTTTCCGAGGCGTAGGGAAGGCAAGGGGCGTCGCGGGGCGGTGGGGCGACAAACCTGCCTCCTGCTTGCTCTGGGCTCTGCAAAATGGGGGTCTCTTTCTTGCCCTTTTTTCTCTCACCACCCACCCCCGCCCCGAGACCGATGAAAAGATTATATTAAATTGAAATTGTATTGTTCTAGGGCTGAAGTGCATTTGCAATTTGCTGGACAATGGCNAAAAAAAAAAAAAAAAGAGTCAGGCTCCTGAAATGAAATTGCATGGAAACGATATCTGTATTTGTTTTGTGGGAAAGGTTAATCGATCTAAATGTAAAGTAATGCTTTGTGATGGGAGGCTATCTAATGCTAAACCCACATTAATTCTAAATAAGAATATGATGATTAATGCATGTGCTCGGAGCACCGAAAGAACTAATA
This sequence comes from Anhinga rufa, assembly GCA_013400875.1. NCBI lineage: Eukaryota > Metazoa > Chordata > Aves > Suliformes > Anhingidae > Anhinga > Anhinga rufa. Next base: position 8,240 of record VZTV01091574.1, on the reverse strand, counting down.
AGAATTAGCTGCTTGTGCTGAAATTTTTTACTGTTGCAAAACACAGACTGATTAATTCAAGGTGGAAAAGTTGCTTCTTTTAATAATCCTACATGGGAAATAGTCCCTCTTTCTTTAGAGAACAGCTGGAAAGACTGGCCAGAAACAAATCCTTCTGAAATATATGAAGACCGTTCTTTATGCTATGAGTTATATGACTTTTTAATCTTGGTCTTGATTAAACAACTCTATATCTGGAATAGTATTAGTTCTGTTTACTGTTACATGGGAGGGGAAGCTTGCTAAAGGATCAGCATCCTTTTATACAAGAATTTCCTGCAGTTTCCTCATTACCTTAGTAGAAAGAAAAAAAAACTTAATATAATCCTGGGTTTTAGTAAGAGTTGCTTCTGTCTTTTGTGACAAGAGTATTTGTTGAAACCACTGGTAATGTGGCTCAGTTTCTTAGCATAGTTTGACAAGGGCTACTTTTACCCTCAGCTGTTGGCATCACCAGGGAAGAAGTAGGGATGAATTTTGATGGATTCAGGCAAGGCTAAAGCGAAATGTATTTTCTGTAGTAAATTGTTTTCACCCTTAGGCTGCACTTTTCAGTTTCAGTATATGTTGTCTCTTAACTCTAATGGATGATATTTTGCCCTTTTCTTGGCTATGGAAGAACAGTATGCTCATATTCTTGTCTCTGCAAATCCAATCTTTCAAGCTTGCTGCATGCAGAAGTCCTTCTGATTTCAGTGCACCATATCTAATGAGCAGCTTGTATCTCATCATGCTTTCAGCTCTTGTCTAGTCACCTAAATGGATAGTGTTCTGAAAACTGATATCATTTTGAGGGTCAGATCCTATAAAATATTGTGATTCCTAGACAATAACGTGCCTTCTGGAACTGATTATTTAGTCTGGAGTTGTACTGTAGACCGTCCCATCTTTTTGCCTGGGCTGCATCAAATACTTGCCAGGTGCAGTGACCAATAGAACTAGGAAAGACCTCTGCGGGTGAGTTTTGCTAGAGGCCTTCTGGAACAGAGGCAGTAGGCACCGTCAGTTGTTTCTCAGATGCTGTGAAGCCATATGGTCAGAAAGGTGTTGTACGTCCCGTTTCCTCAGTTACTAGTTTGGTCTAGCTGTGTGGAAGAGCGTTCTGGGTGTATGTTGGAATAGGACTGCGTGATGCTCAGGAACGATAAGGCCTTGTTCCATGTCTTTTAACCCTTTCTTCCTGTTCATCTATGAATTAATCCTAGCAGAGTCTCAGAGATTGTAGCCACAAGAATGACGTTTGGATCAACTTACACCCTACTAATGTATGTGTCGTGGTTCAGCCCCAGCCAGCACCAAGCCCCCCGCAGCCGCTCGCTCACTCCCCCCCAGTGGGACGGGGAGAGAATTGGAAGAGTAAAAGTGAGGAAACTCATGGGCTGAGATAAAGACAGTTTAATAGGGAACGAAAGAGCCGCGCACGCAAGCCAAGCAAACCAAGGCATCCATTCCCTGCTCCCCACGGGCAGGCGGGTGCTCAGCCATCTCCAGGAGAGCAGGGCTCCATCACGCGTAACGGTGACTGGGGAAGGCAAACGCCATCACTCCCCATGTCCCCCCTTCCTCCTCCTTCCCCCAGCTCTACACACCGAGCATGACCCCATACGGTGTGGGACATCCCTGGGGTCAGTTGGGGTCACTGTCCCGGCCGTGTCCCCTCCCAGCTTCCCATGCCCCCGGCACAGCACGGGGAGCTGAAACAGCCCTTGGCTGGTGTAAGCGCTGCTGAGCAGCAACTAAACATCTCCGCGTTATCACCACTGCTTCAGCACAGATCCAAACCACAGCCCCACACCAGCTGCTGCGAAGGACATGAGCTCCATCCCAGCTGAAAGCAGGACAGTATGGTACATACCCAGCTGAATGGAAGGCAGCAGCCACTAAGCAGGTTATCCCAGAATACTAGGAGCCATTTCTGTCATATCAGTATGGCAGGTCACTCAGTTGAATTCCTGCTTTTTTTCCTTCTGGATCCTTAGAACTGTAATACATAATGGAAATTGTGTGTAGTGTCTAGCTTTTTGTCTTGTTAAAAAGGAAGAGCCACACCCTGAGTTGCTGAAAACTGGTAGGGTTTCATTGACTTTGTGATCGATAGCAGACCTGTGCTTCCTACAGCATCTGGCTTGGAGCAGATGTCACAAACTCACTCTGAATGTCCCTTCAGCATACAGATAGCAATCACCCTCCACCTGCCCTCCACAAACACATCCGTCCACAGCAGGCTGCTTGTTTCACTGGTACCAGTAACAAAAATGGACTGTACTCGTACTGGAAAGTATTCACTATCTGCAAATGGGGCTGTCATTATTTATACTTGTTTATTATTGTTTTTCAAACCTCCAATAAAAGCACTGGGTGTGAATCCACTGCTCCCTTGACTGCAAAGAGTAATTAATTGATCAGATCTGCTTTCTCTTTACTGTCCTGCGGACTGAAAGATAATGATGTGCAATGTGGAGGATATTCCTGCTAGAGATAGTATTTCTGCAAATCCTGCAAAGCATAACTAATGATCTGCAGAGTACCATCTGACATTCAGTGAGCAGGCTGCCTGCTCAGTCTTCCCCCACACCACGTGCATACATATGTATTCGCGTTCTGTATTTTATGGTGAGATCAAAACCAGTCTTTGGTTAACGTTTTAGTAACTTCTTTTTCTCATTGTTCTTACTAGCAGCAGTTACATTTGCAATTTCAGTCTGTGGCAGGAAGCACATTTCCTTTCTTAAAGGAAATCTGAATGCATTTAGAGGCCACAGAAAAGGCCGGCTCGCAGTTTGCGTTGCTGCAGTCTGTCAAAGAAAACAGGCTACAAGACAGATGCTGATTTCTTTAAAAACAAACAAAAAAAAACAAACCCCAAGTCTTGTGTTTTTTCTCTTTCCAAATACACAGTCTTAAGGAATGTATTCGGGCATCTGGCTAATGCACATACCGTTAATTCTCTAAAGATTATACATGCACACCCAATTAGACCTGCATCATTTACTTAAAAAATGAACGTACTCCTGTATTTCTATTTTAAGGCCGTGCCAAATAGTTAAAGGACATAGAAGGAGGAATATTATAAGCAAAATGTGCAGAGTCCTTCTCCTAGAAAGATGCAAGCATCAGCAGGGCTGTACCTAAGCTTTGTTTAAAAACCATAAACACATGGATTTTGCTATTAATGAATGGGTAAATGGCTTTTTAAAGACATGAACGAATGCTTGTTAGAATCTCTGTGATACAGCCTCTCTTCGTACAGGTGCTAGCAGAGCGGGCACCAACCCTGATGTCTGAGGTCCTTTTGTATTGCAGTAATTTGAGTAATCTTCCCTTTGTGCTCTTTCCCGGACTGCAGTGAGTTGCTGCCAGCTGCAGTTTCTTGAGGGTTTAATAGTCTAGAAGGACATCATCCTCCAAAGGCTCTGTGAGGATAAGAGCCTGATGCTGATGGTATACATCCCCTTTCATGCTTGTATGGCTCTCCACCAGTGGCCAGTACCACTCAAGAATAATTTGGATCTTGGCAAGAGACAGATAGCCTGCTTCAGAGGATGTGTGTGGGATGGGAAAAACTAATCCGTGCCCAGACTACCCTGTTCATCTCTCTGGTACCTGAGTGCTAAAGAGGCTCAAATCCTTAGCGGCAATGACATTCTTGTCTTATTTTTAGCAGTGAATTCCTGTGAGGTCTGCTAACCAGCAGTAGAAACGGTGGTCAGCAGCTGCCTGCTTTATGTCGGGCTTTACTGGCATAAAGTTGCCACGGAGATTGGTAGGAGTTTTAACCGAGCAGGGACCGCAGTGTGTAAATGTAAATAAATGTAAATGCAAACATAAATGTAAATGTAACCATAAATGTAAATGCCCTGTGTGTGTAAATCTGCTTCACGTGTCACGTGTATTGGATTCGGCTGTGCTGCTCGTGTTTGAGGTCCACTTGCTTGTTTGCCTGACTCCCATGTAGGAGAGCTGAACGACTGCCATGCAGGTGTGATACAGCACTGCGATATTTTTTAAAAAAAAGGAGACTCGGGATTGGTATCTGCTGTTACAGGGCCCATATAAAAGCAAAGTCTGGGCACCAAAGCATTTTTAGTGCAAGTATCTAAGTCCTGTAAGCTAGATGGATCTGTTACTTGCAATACTTTGCCAGGCTGGAGCCTTTCTTGTGACAGCAGTAAGCATATTGGCTGTCTGAAACAGAGAATTGTTAAGAGGCAGAAACAGAAATCTTACAGCTTGGGAGATGTGGGAAGGAGGAATCTTCCCCGCCCGTTTTAGAACTTGTAAAGTGGATTAAAATACGGGGAGGAGGGTGGGCAGAATGAGTGCTGAATATAAATGTCCCCTTTACACTTGTAAAGGGTACACATGCTCCACGTGCTCAGAAACATCGCCGGGAAAGCATCAATTAAAATGCACGACACTGACGAAGGCTCTGAGGTAAGTGGTGACTCATATTGGTTGAGAAGCAGGAAGGAAAAACATCTAATGGCATACACCCCAAGCTGGACTCTGAAATGAGGCTTCAAAGGTGAAGAGCCAAAGTATTTTTTCACTGACTTGGCAGCAGACCTGCTGGGTTTACATCGCATATATGTTTGCAGGGTGTTATGGAGAGAAGACTGGCATATTTCTAATTTTAGTATAAGAGGAAACAGCCAGCTGATGAAAATATTTGGAAGGAAGGGTTAAGAAGTTGGAAGCTTTGAAGAAGGGGGGAAAAAAAGGCGAATAGCGCAAATGTGGAGATGGATCTTTGAACACCACTTGCTCCAGCAGCAGCTGCGGAGCCCTCCTGCATATACTGCCTGGACCGTGGCATTGATTTGAGAGGGGAACGAGGCTTTCACTGTGGTTATCCTGAGGGAGAAGCTCCAGTCCTTTCAGCAGAAGCTAAAGCTTGTGCATCTTGAAGTCTGGTGTGAGCCTGTTGTATTAGTGGGAAGGCCTGACTGCACGCATCAAAAGCATCTTCTCTTCCTCCTCCCCTATCTCCTGTACTGCTCTTAACAATTTAATCCATAGCAGTTTGTCTTCATGGGCTGTAATTGATCTGTCTGTGATTTAGCACATCAGATGCTCATTAAAGAGCTTGCAGCCTTTGTTATTCATGAGGAGCGAGAGTCAAGGATCTAAAAACACTTTGTCTTTGTCTTAACTGGATTCATTTAGTATTCTGGGATTCAGGGAGGCTAATAAACTTATACAAGCTATTATTTAAAGGTGAGCTGCCAAGTGAACATGAAGGATGATCCAAGCACCGCCGGTGTGCTGAACGCGCGCTGACATTGGGTGTCAGGTGCGAGCAGCCGAGGGAATTGTTGCTAAAATCCCAGCAAGATATTCCTCTCTGCTCTGTGGAGGGTGTCCCACATGCCCTGGCCGTGTGTGATCGGATAATGCAGCTTGTGGTGGAGCTCCTGGAGCTCCATCTGCATTGAAGACGGCATTTTATGCTAGCGATGTCAGCGGGATACGCCGAAATATTTTGTGCATTGTATATAGAGTTTTGGGCTTGACATCTGGTTTTCTTTTTTAAGCACCGCTATTGTTCTGAGCTGCCGTCTGTACTCTGGCAGTGCCCGTAACAATGTGCGCGTCCCACGTTGCCTGCGCACACACGCTGAGAAAATGCCTGTCGCCGTCCTTTCGCAAGGATATGCTGGCAGTCTGCAAAAGAGAACAATACCCCTGGGCTGCAGAAAGCCGTTTCCTTTCCCTGGCACTTTAATGAACACTTGAGATATTTCCAAGCTGTAGGAAGAGGAGATGGGATGGATGGGTTCTCCGTTCCACTCCTTTCTGAGCCTGGCTCCGCACACGGGAGACTTCCAGAAAGGTGAATAATTCCCTGCAATTATTGAATTTACTGTGTAGTCACATTCATAGTGTCATCAAACTGGTTACGCCTTGGAGGTGTCTTAGGTGACTATAGCCACGAATGGGCTCTTGAGTTCTCTGTGGTCTTTTAAGACAGGAGTTCTTCCAGGGAGCATGTGCAGCTGGATCCTGTGCCTGCACTGAACGTACTGACTTTGTTCACGAATGGCGGGAAGCTCCGGGGCCCCACAGACAGACCCCTGCGTGAGGGGTCCAAACCCTGGCAGGGCATGCGGCCATTCACATGAGCCGACTTCCCAGTTGCTGTGTGCGTCAGGACTGGGAGATCTTTGGGAATAAAAACCTGTCCTAATTGCTCAAAGTCACAGTATTTATAAATACTCTGTGCTTGTGTTTATAATTGTACATTGTCCTACGTAAATATTAATAACATATTTTTCTTTCTTTGTAGTGTACGGAGGCCAAAAAGCATTGCTGGTACTTTGAAGGATTATATCCTACGTATTATATGTAAGTAGTCATCACTTTCCTTTTTGCATTTTCTAGTGCTTGACAGAATTAGATTCTGCAGGCTCTTAGAGTGTTGTTCTTTCACTAATTATACTTTTTCCATAACTTCTCTGAGACTTTTTCTAATTTGAAAACGAAGATGCAATAAACTTTCCCTTCCCTATGCCCCATCTCTTTACCTTTCTTCTTACTGAAAAAAAAAAAAAAAAGGTGTACAGACTGGTTTTGCCACCCAATCCAGGCAGCCTTTCCAATTGAAAACAAAATGCAAGATCTTAAACAGCACTTATTTCAGAAGGCTGAAAGGAAACGTAAGTAGAGCCGTGTGAGGACAGTTCTCCCTTTGTTTTGAACAAGGGCAGGTATACCAAGGTATACCAGGCAGAATAGCAAGAATGCTTTGAAAGTAAGCTTGTCCCTGTGCTAATACTGTTTCATTTAGGGAGTTGGGATGATTTGTTATCTGTGGCAAAACTGTTCTTTTGACGAGTAGCATCTACATTCATATCAGGCTTGGGTGTGAACCAAATGTCAGTGACCTGTAGGTGCATGACTGAGGATCTCGGAATTGCAGTTTTCTGTTTTAAGTTGCCCACAGCAACAACAAAAAGGCAGAGGAAATGTGTGGGTAGGAGGTATCTTCCCTGTGGATTTGGGAGCAGAAAGCAGATAAATGTACTAAACTTTGTCCCTGGGTTGTATAATCTTTATTATTATTATTATTATTTATATTTACAGGTGTTTGCAATTATAAAGTGGGGTGGAGGAGTAGGTAGCAGCAGGTCATCTGTTCCCTGAGCAAGCTCTTCCTTGCTGAAGGATTGGAAATTACTGTAATCCTTATGCTACCCAAGAGCTTTCCTCCCTTTTCTTCTCCACCTCCACTTCATCTGCCAGGAACAGGAGAGAAATGCTAGAGAGAAAAAGCAGCCAGGAAGCCAGGCGAGAAACAAAACTCACTGAAAGAATGAAACACTGTATGGTTTAATCATCTACGATCCTGAATATTAACTGCTTAGGAAGTGTTTGTGCTGTCTTTTTTTCAGGTGACTGAAATGTTGAGAATTACTCATAAATGGTTGGTCAGAACAGATGGGTGAATTTAAATAAGTGCATTTTCTTTGCGTGCTAATAACAACAGGAATTTAGCTCCACCTACATTGCATTTTGTTTCGCTGCAGTGTGGGAAAGAAGCTGTGATGTTATGAAATTATGAAAATCCCACTGTACCTTGACATTCAGGAGTGCATTATTCATCATCGCCTCGCCGTTCTGCTTACGTTTCTGCCCGTGTCCTTTTGCAGCCAATGATTGCCTCCCTTGGTAATACAAAGGGGTAGCTACTTGGATTATTGGGTGTTAGCTCAGACTCTCTGTGCCACAGGTAAATACATGCTGAGTCCTGCAAAAGCAAAGGGTACAAAGGGGAGGCTCACAATCTGCAATAGATCTGATGCATGCAAGGTTGCTTTCTAATTGGTTTCCTTTTGGTAACTAGCTTACTGTTTTCTCTGTGTGCTGAAATAAGAGTATCTTGTGGAAAAGCAGTGTGTTTATTTTCCAGTCTGTCAAAGAGGTTAATTGAAACTGCACACAGCTTTGAACTTTGGAAGGAAGGAGATTGTGAGAGGGACTGTGGTGTTGGTGGGTTGTTGGTTGGTTTGGGAGATCTTTTAATGTGGAGGGAAAACTGTTGTATATTGGCTATGTCAGGTCAATCAGAAGACTGTTACTAGTAGTTGTGTGTGTTCGTGGTAGTTACTGCAGCACCCTGTTATCTGAGTCACTGCATAAACATGTTGCAGATTGCCAGCCTCCTGGATAGTGTAAGTAAATGGAAAAAGGAAGGGGAAAGG
>VZTV01091573.1:0-13527 GCA_013400875.1 Anhinga rufa | reverse complement strand
CAACCCATGATGTTAGACAGACTTCAGGAAGCAAATACTCTCTTAGAAGACATTCAAAAAGGGTTGAATACTTACTTGGAGAAGAAAAGATTATTTTTCCCAAGGTAAATTAATTAAACAGGCCTAAGTTAGAGGCAAAAAGCCATAAGCTCTTTCAAACCATTTCTACTGAACTGAAAAGTCTTTTTTTACAAATATATGTGGGACAGCGCCATGCAATGAAAAATGAAAACTTGTTCTTTTTCTCCAGGCACCATTAATTTTCCTCAGCTCCAGTTAAATTTGCAATGCCAAGGACAGGCAGAAGTGGGGAGGCAAAATCTGTTTAGCACAGTGTAAACTTATGGTTAGAAACACATTATCACTTACAGGGGATTTTTGGAGGAGCTTACTACCTTCCAATGGCAATTTTGTCTCTGCCCTACCCTCTTTAGTTGTGCAGAGGTGTGTGATAGGTAGGAGTTATAGAATCCTGTTCCTCATAATCATATATGTTTTTACAAGGTCTTTATTGGCTGCAAAGACATATATGGTCTTTTCTGTGTCAGTTTGAGAATGCTTCTTTCTTCCTCTGCATAAAAGGAAGGTCATATTGAAATTCTAAAAAAAAAAAGAGGTGTTAGGAGTTTTATAATGTTAAAAATTGCTTAAGAAAAGGGATTTGAGATAATAATTTCCTCTCTGTTACACTAGTGTCCTAAGGAAAACCAAACCCAATTAAATTTATCTTGCATATAGTACATTATTAATGATGGTTTTCATGCTTGGAAAGTGCATGTTCATTAACTGTATTTTTCTAACAGATTCTTTTTCCTGTCTAATGATGAATTGCTTGAAATACTGTCCGAAACAAAGGATCCCCTTCGAGTACAACCACATCTAAAGAAGTGTTTTGAAGGAATTGCTAAACTGGAGTTCACAGAAGATCTGGAGATCATAGGCATGATCAGTTCAGAGAAAGAAATTGTTCCTTTCATAGATAAAATCTATCCAGCAAATGCAAAAGTAATTTTTAATTTTTACTATATGATGTTAAATTAATACTTTGCCTAAAGTATATGTTTTTTTGGAAATGAGGTTTAAAACATTTAGGACTGGATCATGGAAGGTGTTTAGGAAGTCAGAGTGCAGACTTACCAGTCTAGAACAAAAAAGATTTCCTACAAAAAGGAGTAAGATATACAACTCTGGGTAGATTCCTCTAGGCACTTTTGTGCAGCTTTATGTACCTACTACTTTTAAGATATAGATACATAGATAAATATACACACACACACGTATATGTATGTGTATATAAAATGTATAGGTATAAAAATGTATATATACATACATATTTATGTAAAGGCTCGAGCTGTCTATATCCATGTGTATATAATATTGCACAGTGTGGCTGAAACAGAGAGGAATGAGGGAAGAGATGAATGACTGGCAGTGAAGAGTCAGCAGTAGTTCAAAAGGGGGCTGAGTAGAAATAGCATCTAGGCGAGTAAAGAAACAGTCTGCCTTCTTTGCACACAAGGTCCTACAAGGGCAAGAGTACAGTTTGAATACTGTTTTATTAGGCTTATTAGACATAGGTTATTCAGTGGCTGTAGAAAGCAGGAGAAGAGCAGGGCCAGTGTAGAGAATGGTAGGAAGACAAAGGGAAGGCCTGATCGATCTTAAACTACAGGATCTCTGTTACTCTATGCCCACACTACTGATGCCTCCCATTGGTATATGCAAGGAGTAACTCACACTGTTTTGGCAATTGCTAAAACTAGTAGTAATTCACAATAAAAATTGAACTTTAAGGTAAGGTACACTGTGAATATAATGTAATTGCAAGGTCATTTAAATTAAAATTAGGTCAGCACAATTCCACTGTTACAGTCTTCAAGTTTATAACTTTCAAAAAGTGTCTCAGTTCTGGCTTTTTCTGCTATTCTGAATGTGAAGGTATGGAGCTGAATTGCTGTGTGGTAACCAAAAAGGTAAAAGGTGGGGCATGTAGTGAGTTAGAGATGCTCTTTTTCCCTTAATCCTCCAGAAACAAAACATGCCCTGACCATGCAAGCTGTGATCTGCATTTTCCATTTATGCTTATAGGAAACATAGGCAGCTGTTTCTTCAGCTGGATTGTCTTTACAGTTAGCTAGATTTACCTGCCTTCAGACAGTGTTAAACTGAAGTAGTGGCTGTCAGAATTTGGGAAATTTCAAGCCTTTTTTTCTCCTGTATACCACATCTAGATCAGAAGAAAGCATATTTAAGCCTAACACATTTCAAAGAATTTGAATTCAAAGGAATATAATCAGGAAATGTGTATTGACTCTTAAATGTTTTTCTTGTTTGAAGGGCATGGTAGAAAAATGGCTTTTGCAAGTAGAGGAAATGATGCTGGCCAGTGTAAGACAAGTTCTTCAAGATGGCATAAGAGGATATATCGAGGTAATTATTCCTGAATTACGGTATAAAATAGATTTCATAAGCAACTGTACATTAACAGGTTGCTCAAATTCTTAACCAAGGAAACATGTTTGAAGCTAAGTGGAATCCAGCTCTCCTTGTTCAGTAGTCCTAGTCTGAACTTCTAACTCTGAATTTCTTGAAGAAAAAGTATTAAAGCTTTCCATGCTGATTCTCATTTATTTACAGCATGAGACAAAAGAAATTTCCGGGAAAGTAACTGTTATCAGTGCCATAATCTAATGTGTTTATATGCCTTTTTGTGTCTGGAATGAATCTTTTTGTTTAAGGTTCCTCGAAAAACATGGGTACTTCAGTGGCCTGGACAGGTGGTTATTTGTGTTTCATCCATTTACTGGACAGAAGAAGTGTCTGAGGCTATAAGGAAAGGAACTTTACCAGTAAGATTTTCTTCTACCTTTCTATTAATTAATTGGAGTTTAGTGCTTAATAATAAAAAGCTCCTTCTAGCAAAGAAGATCCTCAGTCAACAACATATTACAGTTTACTCATGCAGTGTGCTTTATTTTCTGTTTCCTTTTTTCCTGTGTCTTAGTAGGAGCTTGTTCTCATTTACTTTGATGCGTATCAGAAGTCCCACGGAAGAGAATTGTATTACTTTTTTTTACAAGTGATACTGGTGCAAATAAAAGTACCAAACAAGAAGTGATAGACTGTTATTAAACACTATGTATTTTTTTTTCTAATTCCTGTCTTTACATGTGAAGCCCCAGGGAAACATGCAGGCAGAAATCTCTCCTTACAGAATGGCGCAGTGATTTGTCTGGTTATTGCTAGATTCTCCTGGTGATAATGGTGCAGTTACTTGTCTGGTTATTGCTAGATTCTCCTGGTGATAAAGGTGCAGCAGCCAAGTTTGTTGTTTCATAGAAGAGACTTCCCTTATGTGTTTGTAGTGCCTCTGTCATCACAATGGTTTTAAGTATCACCTTATTGAGGCTAATCAAATGCATGCTCAAGTAATGAAAATAATTTCTGATTAATTCAGTGGGGTTTTGTCTGATCCTAATTGAGCTAGGTAGATGAGGATTTGTTTGGGGATTAATTCTGTCAACAGAGTGTTTGGGCTGCTTTTTAAATGTGGAAATAGTAAAGTTTTAATATCTTTATACCAAATACTAAATTTTAATGTTAGTTCTTTGTTTCTGTATCCTTACTGAATGTCTTAGGTTTAATTTGCCTGTGTTGTTTAATACCAGTTGAAGATCTTATTCCACATATCCAGTCAGAACTGAAAATATTTATTGCTTTCAAAGAAAATATCCCGAACAATCTGTAGGTTAAAGAAAAATGAGAAGGAATAACAGAACAGTGAATCACAGAATATAAGGGACCCCTGGACATCACGTAGTCCGACCCCTGTTTAAAGTAGGGCCAGCTAAACCAGGTTACTTATGGACTTGCTCCAGTATGCCCATGCCTGTTTTCTAAGGGGGAGCCAAAAACTGACACGGCACTCCAGATGTGGTGTCAGCAGTGCTGACTAGAGGAGAAGGATCACCTCCCTTGACCTGCTGGTAATGTTCTTCCTAATGCAGCCAAGGATGCTGTTGCTCTTCTTTGCCTTAAAGGCACACTGATGGCTTATGTTTGGCTTGGTGTCCACCAGCATCCAGGTCCTCTTCTGCAGAGCTGCTTTCCAGCTGGTTGGCCACCAGCATGTACTGGTACATGGAGTTATTCCTTCCCAGATACAGGGCTTTGAACTTTGTTGAACTTCACGAGGTTCCTGTCTGCCTATTTCTCCAGTCTGTTGAGGTCCCTCTGAATGGCAGCACACCCATCAGGTCTATCAACCGCTCCTCCCAGTTTTGTGTCATCTGCAGACTTGCTGAGGGTGCACTCTGTCCTGTTGTGTAGGTCATTAATGAAAACTTCATTAATCTTTCATTTCTTTAAACTTTCACATTTAATAATGAGAAAATTATTTGAAATATTTATAGTAAGATTAGGAGAATCTTAGCTATCTGTTAATTTGATTAATTTACAATTTACCACTAATTTACAGAAGAAATCTAATCCAAATTTACCCAACAGAGAAAATCTGCTCATCTCCTATCGTGTATTTTTGTAATTTCTATTAGAAAGAAAGATAAGACTTCTGCTTACACTATTTTCAGGCCATAAAGCTTTTTAAAGTGTTCATAGTAAAATAAAATGCCAGTATATGAATGTTTGGGCAGTGCCAGGACTTTCATCGTTATGTTTTGTTGGAAGGGCTGTCTCCAATGACTGCAGCCATGGGAGCTTAAGAACTGCTAGCTACAGCATTACGTTAATGCCTGTGTTCTGCTTCTGTGACAGGATTTCTTGGAGAAGAGCAATCAACAAATTGGTGACATTGTTGAGTTAGTGAGAGGAAAGCTGTCCAGTGGGGCCCGGCTGACACTTGGAGCTCTTACTGTCATTGATGTGCATGGTAAATGTGCAGTTGCTGGTACTCTTGTTACATCTGGGGCAGTGCTGCTAATGTTAGTTGGGTGAACTATTTGAAAGAGGCAGCTAAAATGCTTTCTCTAACTTTAAACAACCTTTACAAAGCTGTTGCACAATGTCTTTGGGCAAATGGAGATTACTCAGTCCTGTACAACTATCTCCTCCACTTAGAGCAGGCACTGGAATCTAGATCAAATTAAGCTGATTCCCCATGCAAAACAGGTGCAGATTCCTTTCTAACATGAAAGCCAGCCTACCACTCTGAATGTTTATTTACTCTTACATAGCTATAAGTAAACTAACATAGTAGAAGTGTTCAGATTTTTTAAATAATCTGTCTGTTACGCTGCAGCTCGTGATGTGGTTGCAAAATTGGTTGAAGACAAAATCACAGATCTGAATGACTTCCAGTGGATTTCTCAGCTGAGATACTACTGGGAAGAGAAGGATGTAACAGTGCGAATGATTACAACGGAAGCCAAATATGGTTATGAGTATCTGGGCAATTCTCTACGTCTGGTTATAACCCCACTAACAGATCGATGTTATAGGTAAAACTGTTTTGTCTGTGAACAACATTTTCATTTTTTAGATTAATCTATATTTACTTTCATTTGTTATAGTTAATAATATCAGGAACCTTGGCAGCTAAAATTTTCTTGCAGGTTTTGGAAGCAAATGTTATACATCTTCTCTGCCCAAATATGGCAAAATATTTACAATGTATAGGTTTCTACACCAGTAGAGTAATAGTCTCTTGTTTTATTCAAGAATGTGCTTCTGAATAAAGCTGGCAGCTCATGGTACTGGAACTGTAAAGAACTCTACAGTAGCACTGGTCAATTAATTTCTTTGAAATAAGACATACAGGTAGGGTATGCCTGCCTGTAAAATAAATGAGGTAATTATAGAGCCCTTCACAGATGTTTGAGTGCAGTTAGCTTCCTGTTCCTCCAGTTGTTTGCAAGAGGTTGAAATGGAAATACTTTATCTCCCAAGGCTGAAGTATTCAAGGGCATTTGGTATTTTGCTTTTGGTGAACCCTGCAGACACAGGTCATCTCAGCAGGTAAATTTAGGTCTAAGGTTTAAAAAACTTTCTTCATTCTACTTCCAGGCAAATATATGGTGAGGATGTAAAGATTTTACTTCAGCACTGAGCTGTGAACTCACCGTCATGTAGAAGGCGCTTGTAGTAAAGTGCCTATGTTAATGCCTATGCTGGCAAATGCATAATCTTCTGGCATTCACAGTGGTGTTGAAAGAGCCATGTGGCCAGTGCATTAGCTGTAAACTGGGGTTTTTGTCATTAGCATTTCCTCAGTCTCAACTAAGACTATGCAGTCAGCTGTGCCAGATGTAGTTTCAGTGCAAACAATGAGCAAGCAGACTATTCAGCACAACTTAACAACTGCTTTTGGTGGCACAGCCTTTAAATGAAGTGTTTGTAAAATAATCGGATGACTCCAGTGTTAACAGGGATCTCATTTTTAGTATGAAAATCACTTGGAAAGCAATGTGATTCCCAGTTTTATGAAACAACCTTTATGCTTTCTCAGCCATTTCTGAAGATTGACTTCATTTATAAAACCAGCTTCAAGTTCTTGTCATGAAGAGTGCCACATGATGAAAATGTGTGTTTTTGCTTATGGCACTGTGCATTCGCTTGTGTAATTGAGGGTATATGGGGTGGATGCAAGCTTTGACATTCCTTATAGGTAAAGTGGGTAAATGTGAGCTTTCAGAATTGGGAATCGGTTATGAGACAATACTGGGGGGAACCTGGGATCGAGTGCACCCTCAGCAAGTTTGCAGATGACACCAAGCTGAGCGGTGCCGTTGACATGCCAGAAGGATGGGATGTCATCCAGAGAGACCTAGACAAGCTAGAGCAGTGGGCCTGTGAGAACCTCATGAGGTTCAATAAGGCCAAGTGCAGGGTCCTGCACCTGGGTCGGGGCAACCCCCGGTATCAATACAGGCTGGGGGATGAAGGGATTGAGANAGGCCGAGAGAGTTGGGGTTGTTCAGCCTGGAGAAGAGAAGGCTGCGGGGAGACCTTATTGCAGCCGTCCAGTACTTAAAGGGGGGCTATAGGAAAGATGGGGGCAACCTCTTTAGCAAGGCCTGTTGTGACAGGACAAAGGCTAATGGTTTAGAACTAAAGGAGGGTAGGTTTAGACTGGATATGAGGAAAAAATTTTTTACAATGAGGGTGATGAGACACTGGCCCAGGTTGCCCAGAGAGGTGGTAGATGCCCCATCCCTGGAAACATTCCAGGCCAGGCTGGACGGGGCTCTGAGCAACCTGGTCTGGTTGAAGATGCCCCTGCTCACTGCAGGGGGGTTGGACTAGATGACCTCTAAAGGTCCCTTCCAACCCAAACCATTCCATGATTCTATGAACCAGTATAGGAAAATACTATCCATCCCTTCAGAAACAATCTGCCGTTAAAGATTGCTATTTGTAATGCCTATGTTCTTGTTTATGTAGGACATTAATGGGTGCCTTGAAATTAAATCTTGGTGGTGCTCCAGAAGGACCTGCTGGGACTGGCAAAACAGAAACAACAAAAGATCTAGCAAAAGCACTAGCTAAGCAGGTACCAAAATAAAAACTTTTTTCTTTGTATTGTTTATATTTGGATATGTAGATATTTCTTGAAATGCCATTCTTAAGCAAGTACTGTTTATTCTGTGCCTATTCTTTATTCACAGAAATAGTTGGTAAGAAGCACACGTTTAGGACTGTGTCGGTATGGCATTCTAGTGTTGTAATCCAAAATAAGGAATAATAATCCCTTCCCATTTTAGATGCTAAGAATTTTATAGTGGACTTTGTGTTAATACTGAGAGATGTTTTCTCTGTGTTTTTGTTGTAGTGTGTGGTCTTTAATTGCTCCGATGGTCTCGATTACAAGGCAATGGGCAAGTTCTTTAAGGGGCTGGCACAATCTGGTGCATGGTCCTGCTTTGACGAATTCAATAGAATTGAGGTAACATTTTAACTCAGACAAATAAAATGATAAAGCTTTAATTTAAGACACAAGAAATTTTAGATTTAGACATGAGAGCATCATTGCCAATTTTCTACTTCTGTTTGTGGTATAGCCTCTTTGTTTCAATAATCACTGACTCAGAGATAGGTACTCAGCTGCCTGCTGTAGGAGCACATGCCTACCTGTGCCGTGTTGCAGAAGTCTTGGGTTGTGGGTTATTTTAGCTGAAAAAGAAAGTTCCTGTGCAATTTCCTCTTTTGTATGTGACACTCATTTGTTGGCAAAGAACTGTCCTTCTCTTTGAGAAATCAAAATACAGCTGTGGGGCTGCATTTATCTCTGTTCAGCACAAGACAGACAAATCCTAGTGGAGGAATTTCTGTGATGATGAGTGTCACTGAGTGATCTGGTTAACTAGCTGTGTAACCAGACACATCTAATCCTTGGTCTTACTCTGATTTTTGTTGTTGTGGGTTGGTTTTTTTTTTGTTTGGGATTTTTGTTTTTTAAATTTGGTAGCTAATGACTTTGGATAAGTTTTGTTGTTATTTTAATGGAGTTGGATTTAAGTAACTACTAGTAAATGTGGAAATTCCATGGAGATTTGTTATATATCTTTTAATAATTATTTCATTTCTCCATTTGTCTGCTGTAACTTGTTCTTTAATGAATCCAAGTGTTAGCATTCTCATTTTCCTATGTTCTGTTACCTTGATACTTTAAAGCACTGAAGATTGGCCCTAGGCTGCCTTACCCATTCTTTACATTTACCCTCAATTTGAGGCATTGAGTGAATGACTCTTTCTGAAGAGCCTAAATTCTTTGTGTCATCTGAAGTGAAAGGGAAGTGCTTTTGGAGGCCTCCAGAGGGAGTTCATGTCCACCTAACTTAGATGTCTACATTCAGGCAGATGATATTTCCCTTTGGAGGCTTTTAGAAGCCTCTGTTGATATGTCTATGTTGGTTGAACAGGGAATGGTGACATTAACTTTCAGAGGATCCCTTCAATAGACAACTATATTTAGGGTCTGTTATCAGACACAGGGTGATTTTCACCTGGAGGAATGCAAATATAGCCATCAAAATATATAAACAAAAAATTTTATATTGTCTCAAAGTGTTTTATGTTTTCCAATCTGTTCTGTCTGTATTAGGTTGAAGTATTATCTGTAGTTGCCCAACAAATACTTAGCATACAGCAAGCTATTATTCGCAAACTCAAAACATTCATCTTTGAAGGGACAGAGATCTCTCTTAATCCTTCTTGCGCTGTGTTTATCACAATGAATCCTGGGTATGCTGGACGGGCAGAGCTGCCTGATAATCTGAAGGTAAATCTGGAGTCCTGATTTCTTCTAGAAGTGAAACAGAATTTGCAACTTCTGGTCTATTGTAATAAGAAAAGGAAGGCAGCAATCAAATAATACACTGATGACCCATTCAAGTGTATTCTGCTGTGCTTTTTGCTAAGCTTTCATAAGTGTTTAGAATTGTACAAAATGCACAGATGAAAGGTCTCAGTCTAATCATATTGATACCAGTTCACAGCTTTAACTGTGCTCCCTCTAAGTGGAAATTCTCCTGGTTTACAATGGCTTGGCTATCCAAATCCCAATTTAAATTTATTATAACTTGGCAAATTTCTGAGACACTGCAGAGAGATTGTTATGGTCCCTCGTTTTTTTCCTAGCTTTGCCACAATTTTTGCATGACTTTTTACAGGACATTAACCACACCATGTGCTAATTTGTATGTTCTGAAAGTGAGATGAATTACACCTTCCTTTTCCTCCATTAATAGGTCTTTAGGATTGTGACTCTTTCTAAGCATTTGTTCCTACAGTGCTTAGCATAAACCTCTTGAACCTCTTGATAAGATCACAGTTCTAGTAACAATTCTAATGCAATCTCATAGATTTTAGATGATTCCTAAAGTCATGACAATGGAATACAGAGTATAGAAGTTCATGAATTTATGGAGAGATACTATTCTTACAAAACAAGTGCAAGTTATTACCATATTCCATAGTCTAAGCTTATATCTTAGTTTTTTTTCTTACAGGCACTGTTCCGAACAGTTGCCATGATGGTTCCAGATTATGCTTTGATTGGAGAAATTTCACTTTATTCAATGGGATTTCTGGACTCTCGGAGGTAAGACATACTGTTTTTTCCACCTCAGTTGAGTCTGATATACCTCATTCCTCTATAAGGCATATATGTGTGTTTGAAGCATATAATTCTGGAAGACTGTCCATGTTCTTTCTACAGAAAGTACTTTTTAATCTGCTTTATCATCAGTTCTCATTTACCACCTCACATTGACCACCTCTACACAGGATCATTTCGAAAATGTATCATAACATCAAACAGAATTCCTAAATGCACACACGTTCTCTGGCATGGCATAATCTACAGTTTTGCTTCCTACATGTTTTGAGCCATCTTATCAGCTGATATGTCTGATAATCACTGCAGTTACTTTGTGTATATAGGTACTTAGATTATTTTCCTTGCATGGTGAGATATTTTCATTCTACATGTGATATTTTAATATCCACAGTCTTGCCCAGAAAATTGTTGCCACTTACCGTTTGTGCTCTGAGCAGCTGTCATCTCAGCATCACTATGATTATGGAATGCGTGCTGTTAAATCTGTCCTGACAGCAGCAGGAAACTTAAAACTGAAGTACCCAACTGAAAATGAAAGCGTATTGTTACTTCGGGCTTTGCTGGATGTTAACTTGGCCAAGTTCTTGGCACAGGATGTGCCATTGTTTCAGGTAAGCTATCAGGCTGGTGTGTTTAAGTTTTGTGATGATAAGGTCTGTTAAAAGAACCTACAGAAACAGATCATAATTTAGAACAGTTTGATCTAAATGCTGCCATATTAGTGTAGAGTTATTTCAGTCCACTGATCTGGTTTCACTCTTTGGCTCTGTTAGTATTATTTTGAAAAAACAAACTTTCAGTGGTGCCTTTTAAGTTATTCTATAAAATGTTTTATAAGATATCTTGCTAAAAGTCGCTTTGTGCTGTTTCGTTCGGGGAAACCATTCTTTGAAGTTTGAAGTCTGGCTTTGTGCTGCAAAAGAGATGTGGACAACTAAATTACGGTTGGTTAGAAATTTGAAGTCAGAATGAAAATTATGAAGTTTCTGTTTGCATGCTGCTTTAATAGAAAATAAAGACTATGTTGAGCTACAAAGCAATCAATATTAAAGACCTAAAAGCTAGGGTACAAAAACACACAGAGTCATCGCTCTGAAATTTCAGAACACATACCCTTCTATTTAATCACTGAAATTCTGTCAGTCACTTTCATATCCTTTCCTGTAATACTTTTTGGGGCAAATTTGCAGAAGGTTAAGCTTCCTTTTACATCAGTGCGTGTATGAAAAATGCAGGCACTTATTTCTGTCTCATGTATACAGAATACTTTCATGGCTACAGTTTGCCTAGAAGTTAGTTTTGTTCAGCTGACGACATTTCCTCTTAAGCTCCTGTTACCTGTATGAATATTGTTTTACTTGCAGATTTTTATGCTTTGGGAATTTTCCCTTTTTGTAATCTGTGTTTAAATAGTGTTCTATTCTGTCTTTCCTTAACAGGGTATTATATCTGACCTGTTCCCTGGAGTGGTTCTTCCTACACCAGACTATGACCTGTTTGTCAAGGCACTAACTGAAAATATTAAAAAAATGGATCTTCAACCAGTTCCATGGTTCATTGGAAAAATTATTCAGGTTTATTTTCACATACTTACTTCTGGGGAAGAAAAGCATGAGAGCAGAAACACTCTTCATTCACTGTTTGTATCATGAATGAATAGCTAATAGCTGATAGTTGCCATGATTAATTAACAGAATATTACAAACAGCGTATTTTTACTGAGTAAAAATCATGGAGTAAAAGCCTGCTTTGTGCATAGTGATTTTTTTAATGCAGCCAGCCTGTGAAGGACCTAACATGCAGCCGTATCATAGGTCTTATGGTTCAGGATAGAAAATTAAACTGAATCTGTTACTAACTGAGGTGGTGTAGCCTAGTGAACAGAACTCTGGACTGGGAGTTAGGCCCTGTTCTCAGTTCTGCTCACAGTCTCCTTGAGAAGTCTTGAAAGAGGTGACATTTCTCACTCTTGCTTATGCTTCAAGTCCAGCTCTGTGTTCCCATTGTATCCCATTTACTAGTATTAGTGACCTTTTAAAGAATGCTTAACTTTTTTTTTCTTGTGAGTAGTGCAGGCTAGTGACAGTATAATGGCAAGGGCAAAAATGTGTGGCCTGGGGCAGGATCATGAGGGGCCCCTCCACAGCAGTTCAGACTATGGCTTATGTTCAGACTTGGCTTATGCTGCTTTGCAAACCATGCTTTATCTTTCATTTAAATAGGGGTAGCATTAACTGGCTAGGAACTTAAGCTAAACCAGAAAATATCATCCTTAACCTGAGATAAAAAAAAATCTTAGGGGTTCTTCTTACAGGTCTATTTGAACGTGTTCTGTTTGAAGGCTTTGACTCAAGTTCTGGCAAGATCTTGTGGGGTGACTGAAGAAATTACCACTCTTGCAGTCCAAAGTCAGCATCTGTGGGACCAGTTGTGTGACAGATCCTCAGAACTGTAGTTTCAATCCCTTTGTGTTAGCTTCATTGGTAACCATTGATTTCAGTTCAGGCTTTTACACAGGGCTGTGACCTACAGTGTCCGGTTAGTTCACTCACACCCTGTACAATGATGCTGTTACAGCTGAGGGATGACATTTAGCAAGGAGAAGGGGAGGATGTCTGGGGGCACTGACTTCTTAAATTATATCAATGAGAATTGCCATAATAATATGACTGCCTTCTTATTTGGGTTAACACTTTCATCAGCCTTAATAGAATGCAGATATTTGGCTGATATTTTGTCCTGTCGCATCTGAGTGCAGAAAACCTCTGGTTTCATACACATAATGCTTGCTTTTGTGCTATGCTTTTGTGCTCTCAAGAGTCAGTGTCTTGTCACTGATACAGATATATGAAATGATGCTGGTGCGCCATGGTTTCATGATTGTTGGAGATCCTTTGAGTGGGAAGACCTGTGCATACAAAGTGCTAGCTGGAGCCCTTGGCGATTTGTGCGCAGGTAACATTGTTCAGCCACAAACTTCTCATTAAATGAAATCAATTCTATGACTAATGTTTTTCCTTTGCAGAGATATGCACACGTTGATAATTGTCCTATATTCTGCTTTCTCATCTGGAAAGTTTATATTCATCGAACTATTTTTGTCTGGTATATTTGTCTGAAAGTATTTTTGTCTGCATTTACTGGAATAGTGAAACATACTAATGTTTTTATGCTTTTATGAATTTTCTTAAGCATTGTATTTGTGCATAATAATCTTGAAAAACACTAGCTCTGATATGGAGATTGTAAGTAGCTCTCATAAACATATAAAATCTATTCTGCTCTGCTTCTTTTTTTCATGTGCTTTTGCACATAGGACTTTGTACTTCCCTTGTACAAGTAACAGAAGTTCTTATCTACTGCTACCTAGCTGCCAAATGTCTGGGGTTTTTTGCCTCATTCAGCTAAAGTAGGATCCTCAGGAATCTTCTTGATCTGTACTTCAGTTGTTG
>VZTV01091568.1:2003-26108 GCA_013400875.1 Anhinga rufa | reverse complement strand
ATATCATCTGTAGCAATTCATACTTCTTAAACACTTTTTGTTATTCCAGACAAATACACATGTAAATTATTTGTGCTCTTAGTTATAGCAGAGTCATTAAAACAGAAGACTTCCACATCACTTGCCTCTGCATGTGACATTCCTTCAGCTAAAATCACTTTACATATGGAAAAGTGTGATGCTGGGTGTATGGAGTAGAATTCTGGCTAACCTCTTCCTTTTGACCTCCAGGAGAAACTTAAAAAACCGGCTTCATCAGAGGTGCTGTACAAAGCAACGTTGTCTGTGTGCTGAGCCTATTCACTTGTACACTGTGTGAGTATTTGTTTAATATGTCAATGGTTCATAGTTCTTCTAAATGCAAAGATCCTATTTTCTACTGCATAATTTTCACAAGTATTTTTGGTAAGTTTATTAATTTGGCAGCTGCTTTTTATAGCAGATCACCTATTTATTCACCTATTCATACCATTTTTATCAAGATTATTCATTTTCTATCTCTCATTATCTGTAGAAAATCTGATGTTTGATACCTCAGTTGGGATTTGTAGGGGCAAATGAGACTGCCTAGGGTCCTATCCCCAGAACTGGCTGCTGCTTTGTTCTCAGAAACTGTTTCTTAGCATGAAAGGAGTGGGAAGAAAATTCAGAAGCCCTGAATTTCTTCTCTTCCCATCTCATCACAAAATCATCTAGAACTTTTGTGAAATGGGCTGCGGAAAACCTATAGGTAGTTTTGGAAGAAACACTGTAGAGAAGGGTCTGGAAATGAAGCAGAGCTTTGTGTAGGGAATGAACGTAAGTTGCTGTGATTCATGCAAAAAAGCACACAAACCTCATAGTTTGAAACTGCATCAGTAAAGCCCTCAAAATAATTCAAAGTGAAGTCTCTAGTGTCTACCCAGAAAATAATGAGCTCCTGACAAAGTGTAACTTGGCAAAGAAACTTTCCAAAGACAAGTTTAGAAAATCGTAGATCTTTTCCAGCTCTGCCTCTTTGCTATGAGGAGGAAAAAGCCAAGAGAGCAAGTGAATGCTTTTGCTATTAGGAAAGGTTTTATTAAAAGGTACGGTACGTACTTAGGAGGCAGGAGTGATTTCTGCTGGGAGACTATGTGCAAAAGTTGCTTTTGCTGTGAAAGGGTTTTTTTTATATTGTAAAAGCCACTAATCTAGGCTTCAGTGTCTGTGGCACCTCTCCTATGGACCTGATTCAATTCCACATTTAAAAATCCAGAGCTCCACATATGACTTCAGAGACTAATGGGTAAAACTCACTTCTGTAAATGCAAATGGGGGTTTCAGTGGGAAACTAAGCAAAAGAAAGGTGTGAACACATCCCTTCTGCTTTCCATGAAGTCCTTCTGAGATGACCCATTTCTATAGTTCTGCTTCTGTTTAAAGAACAGTGACAGTTTTTCTGAATCCATTGCCTTTGTTGCTGTTCACATCACTGATGTGCCCTGCTGTTTCTAATCCACAGTTTTTGTCTAGGCTTTTTTCTTCCAGCTCTGAAAGCTACAGTAAGAACAGAGATTGCTTTGCAGATGGGAGAAAAAAAAAACATTTAGCAGATGCATATCCCTCTTTTTTTTTTTTTTTTTTTTTCTTTCTCAAGTTTGTAGCAAATTGCTCTGCTTGGCTGATTCCTGTGCACCCTGCCATGAGTCTGAATGCAGCTCAAAAGCACCCCACTGACCTGCTTGTTTTGTTTCTCTTTTCTGAGTTCCCATTTCCAGAAATCGATGCTCAAGTGTCCGAGCTCTTAACAAAAAAACAAGTTCCAAGGACAGACTGAATTCCTTGTTAACTTGTGCCCATCTCAGTCACTGGAAGCTAGACTGGATGGGGTTGGTGCAAGGCCTCCCATAGTTCTTGTTTCTAATGCTGTTTATCTTTTTTAGTTTATATGTAACACATTTGACTAATCTTCCCCATAAAATAATTAGCTTGTTTCTTGTGGCTTGTGTAAAAATCCTTCTGAGGTTTGAGCTGGATGTAGTATTCTTCTTTACTTCCTGTCTGAAAGAGTGAGTCACTTCAGTTGTGTACCAGCAGAAGACGTTGCTACACAACGGTGGATACAGCTCATCATGGAAGAAGATTGTGTGTACATCTGTGTATGAATGATAGCTCTGATTTCATGAAATGCCTGGAGACTGTTATAGATGACAGGGCATTCTGCAGATATAAGATAATTAGCCAGACCCGTGTATTTTGTTTCAGTTGCAGATTTTTCTCAAATTTTCTGGTGTGTTTCTCTGTGGGTTTTGTTAACCTTATCATTTATTTCCATGGATTCATCATCTTATTCTGGTAATTGGTGTGGCACATCCTATGTTTTGGATTCAGAATAAGTCTTCAATTTTCTATTGTTACTAGAGAATTTCAAGTGGTTGTGTAGTTATCTGCATATTTACTACACATGTCTGGTCAGACTTTCTTCTTCAGTGCAAAAGACATTTCCCTATCTGTCATTCTTTTTCTCCCTTACGTTGCAGGGGATAATACTCCAATTCTTTGCTTTTTACTTAGGTATCTTCAGGAAGATATTTAATTATGGAAATAAGGATTTGATGGTACCTTTCCTGCGAAGTCCTTGGAATACTTAATTCACTGAGACATACATTCCCCCTGTGAGGTTTTACCAGTGGATAAACTGAGACACACCAGATGATTTATAAAATAATTTCAGTGCAGGATGCCTGAGTTTCAGTCCTCAATTCTAACCACGAGACCACACTATTAATCCCAAGGCTGTGAGCATTTTCTGGAGTCTCTGCCGAGAGCACATGGTTCTGTGGGAACTCCACACGTCCAGCTCCAACAAGCCAGCTCTATTTAGCTTCATTTCTCTCGTTACGTTTCAGAAAACTCTGGGATAGCAGACCCTTGGTTGGGAAGCTTTTGTCTCAGCTACCTGGGGAAGGCATTCAGTGAGACCTGTTCATTCTCACTTTGCAATAATACTATAAGGTAACAGTCTATGCCTCACCATCCTATTGAACTGTGACTCCCAGGTGAATATATTCTTTGGCTGCCCTAGATAATTGGTTCATCTCAAACTTTATTTCCATTTTGATTTTTCCCATCAGTCAGCAGTAGACTCCCTTGTAAATCTATCTGTCAGTTTGTATTCCCAGTTTTCATAAAGGAGAGTCTCTACTGTCCAGAAAGGTCCATCCTCACAGCACCACAAACCAAGACTCTGTGGTAGAGCAGAAGTAAGCTGCGTGCTCCCTTGCCTGCTGTCATCTTCCACGCGTCCTTGCAGGACAAACCCAGAAGATACTTGCTCCTTTTCTTATGCTGCCTGAGTAGCAGGACCCAAATCACACCAGCATACAAGCAGCTGTTGAAAGTGTCAGCTGAAATATATTTTTTAAAAAAATAATTCCTCTGAATGAACATTTGCTTGGGTTTTTCACCTCAGCATTCAGTTTCACCTCTTCACATTAAAGGGAATAAACCTAATTTGTAAAAGAACTCTGTGCATTTTATAGATGCAGCATTTTAATTTCCTGGGCTTTGCACCTCTAAGGCAGAAAGAAGCAGCAACATAAGCCATGCAAGACATTACTTAGTCAACCCACTGCAGATTGCATTATTCCCTTGAACTCACTCAGCGGCATCCTTTTTACATGATTGTATCCTTATTTTGCCTCAAACAAAAGCTGTATTTTTAAAAAAGTAATACCGAGACATATTTTTAGCTGCTGTGAATCACTGGAGTGCCACAGGTCAAATTCACCAGCTGGTCTAACATGCTTTGAAGGAAAAGAGAAAGCAGAGTTTGCTAATACACCAGAACAGTATGATCAAATTAGAAAACTGGGAAATCTTAGTATCTGTCTCCTCTGCTTCCCATCCCTGCCCCCTGCCCAGCTCTTCTTTCTTCTCTTTTCCCAGTCTGTCAAGCTGTTTGTTTCACATCTTGAGCCAAGACGGTTTCCAGCCAAACATGCTGGGGGGCACGGGGGGAGTGTTATTTATCTGTAGTTATGATACTTTTTTGTATAATAAGCAGAACTTGTCTTGCAAACAGAAGAATCAGTGTCCTCAAAGATGGTACAAACCAGAAACATAATTGGACAATGAGTCAGCCATCAATAAAAAGCTCTTTGGCTCTTGGACCACTATTTTTGAAGTATTTTGCTACCTGAAAATTCAGTTTGCTGTCTAATGGTATTTTGAAATGCACCGACATGTCTTACTTCCCCATAGGCACATCTCTGCTCTTTCAGAGGTGTTAATGAATGTAAGATTAATTCTCTTTCTCCTCCTGTCCTGGGATGAAGGAGAGCATGGGCTCTGTAGTTTCACTTTCATAATGCTTTTCACTTAGTAATTGAACTCTAGGCTGCTCTGTGTTTTATTAGAAAAAAGAGGTTGAAGAAATGATTGAGGTGGCTATTCTTTTAAAAAAGCCATTTTGTTCAAAGCAAGCCACAGCAGAAAAATTACTGGTTTCAAAGAAGATTTCCTCAGAAAGGTTTTTTGGGATAGGATAGAATTTCTTCTTGAGAAAGGGAACTCCTGAAATGCTGCTGACTATATTTTAGTTTTCTTCCTGCTGGGTTTTCAGAATTGAACGAAAAATGGCATCTTTCAATGGCAAAATATGTGTTGTGAAAAAGATTTTAACCAGTTTTACCTGTTACTTTATCATCACTTGGTCACAGTTCTTTTACAATGCTCTTTTTATAGAGCCAACCTTTATATGTCTGCTTGGTTGCTCAGACATCCAATGGAGAGGACAGGGAAATACTGAATGTAATTATCCCGCATGAGAGAAACTGAGTTAATTTTTTTTTCTGATTTAGGGGATCACTGATGCCACCAAATAACTAGCCTGAAATAATGTAATTCTAATAAGTACATGTATTTAACAGCAGATGTCTTACAGTTTATAAACATCTTTGAGTGCTTACAGATAAATCAGTGCAAAACAACGAAGAGCTTTGCTCTTAGACTTCACAAGCTAAGCTGACCTTGGGTGTGTGTCCTCCAAGGAAAATTAGCAATGATTTAGTTAGAACTCCTTCCCTGCTGTCAGAGCTGAGCTGGTGCTCCTGCCGCATGCTAAGGGATACTACAAAGCATTACAAAAGTTGTCTGAGCTGCAGGACAAAACATTCTCATCCAAAGGCCTAGGTCTTTCTTCAAGTCAAGTAAAAATTGGGGGCATGTTTTAGTTTACTTCCCCCATAATGGACCAAAAGCCCACTGTTTTGGTGAAGGATTTCACTACTGCAGAAGGTAGGCGCTGTGTCACTCCAGCAGTGAGAGGCATAGGATGGCTTCTGGGGGGCTTGTGCTATTTGGATAGTGCACTGTGATCTTTCAAGGTGAAATTTGTCTCATGGATGTGTATAACTAGTATCTGCTGCAAGGTTGGACTCTGTAGAAAATTTGAAAATAGATTAAGACCTTTGTTCTGTCATCTGAGAACAATGAATACCTTTTCCTGTGCCCTTTTCCCATCTTATTCCTCTTTCCTTTTCCTGTTAGATAAAATGAGAAGAAAAAAACCCCACTTTATTCACTTCTCAATTCTGCTAGAGACTGTTTTTTAAAGACCCTTCTTTTGTGAGTTTAATCAGATGCTTGATAACATAAAAAGTGTTGCTAACTAACCCGGGGTACAAAGAAGCCCCTTCAGAGGAACACATGACCTCATCGACAGGATTACTCTATCACATCGACAGGATTACTCTATCACATGAATTCAGACTCCATCGCACACCCAAAATAAGTGTTAGGCTCCATTTGTAGCGAAGTGCTTTATTTGCCTCCATTTTGCAGGGCATATGCTTTGCCAATGTCTTCCTCAGTCACTGGGATTAAACGTATGGAAATTCAGCACAAGAGGCAGATTCTCCTGGTCACAAATAGCCTGCCATGCATGCAGAAGCTGCTGGCAGGACCATGCCTTTGGGCCATTGCCCGCCTGGAACCAGTGAGCTCTGGCACAGGTTTGCAGTTGTGGAGCAAGTCTGGTTTTAGCTCACAGCTCCCATTGTCTGTCTTGATTTTGTTGTGTGCTCAGAGCCTTGGCAGCCAGGAGCTGACTCTGGGAATGCTTGTGGGGTCACACGCAGCACTCCCAAAACTAAGCCTTTGCCAGAAGGTGGCATGCATCCCTCCCTAATGTATAAGTGACACCATTGTATTGCCTTGATGCTCTTAGAGTTTCTAGCACCTAATACTGGACAGCACTGATATCCTTATGATATCCTTTTTATAGATGCTTCTCAGGAAGTATGCGGATTTCTGGCCAGGTGCTTTGAAATCTTGGTTTGGGTGTCAAGACATTGCTTGTATTGTCCCTGTGAGCGAAGAGGAGGACATGGAGAGCAGTGCAGCCTCCTACCCTGGCACGCTTTTGCTGGACAAAGTATAACAGCAGAGATCTTAGGGTCTCCAAGAAAAGGCAGGAAAGGCTTCCGCAGTTGTTGAAGTAAAATTAACTAAAAAGGCAAGATCCTGCCAAGGCACAAACTGGAGGCATATTTGGTATAAGCCACATTATCCAGTCAGGAGCCCATGAGCATGCTGGAAGGCAACACATCTGCAATTCAGACTGAGATATATCATTTATTTGTTTCTAATTATGCACATTTAACAGTTTATTATATGAGTCATTAAACATCAAGTTATGAGCATGGTTTGATTAATTCTGCATTATGCACTGAAGTCACTCAGCAATTATCTTAATTCATTTTGAACTCAGATAATTTTATTAATTCTGGTGGTACCAAAAAAGAGTTATTAAGAGCTTTTGATTCCTGTGTTTAGTGTGGGTCTCTTCCTGAGTCTGGTTGGCTCTAACTATTACATAATGCCATGTTGGATGCTTTTCATATAAGCAACTGTGTACAAATATCTATAAGACTCTGACACAAGCTAAGAGAAGCTGGTATATTCTAGGATTCAGCAGATGCCATTTCCTTGTCTGATCCTATAAATGTGAATTCTGCATAACACTGGTCATGCCTGTTGGTGGGACAACAGATGTTGCAAGACCTTGTTCTTTAGGTTTTCAAGTTGATGTTAATGATTGTTTTGATTAAGTGAGGGCTCAAGCCGTTATGAGGGCATCATGTTACAATACATACTGTGCCTTTGCATTTCTTTAAGGGACAGCAGTCTGCTGTTTAGCATGACAGCCTGAACGTACAACTTTGAAGTTATCTGCAGGAGGCAACGTTCAGGGGTGGTGGCCCCTCACACATCCTGCAGGAGTGGTGCAAGGGCAGTAAGCAGAGCAGAAGGTGTGCAGGTTCCGCCACACTGTTGGCTGCCCTGTACTGCTGGCTGTGCGAACTGCCGCAGGGGCCGTCACTGCTCACCACTCCAACACACTTGAAATGGAAATCTTATAGTAACACAAAGCATTTCCATAAGACTAATCTTTTTTCAATAATGTTAAACACAGTCCTCCAATGGTGGCTTGCCTCTGCAATGGCTTCAAAGGAAGCACTGA
The DNA here is from genome assembly GCA_013400875.1 of Anhinga rufa. Classification (NCBI taxonomy): domain Eukaryota; kingdom Metazoa; phylum Chordata; class Aves; order Suliformes; family Anhingidae; genus Anhinga; species Anhinga rufa. The sequence goes on along the minus strand of VZTV01091568.1, from coordinate 18,622 downwards.
GTTTATTCTACAAGTAACTGTGCAGGCATGGCCTTAAAAAGAGTATTTTATACCCAGCAGCCCTAAACAACATGGTAGTTGTTTCAGAGCAGCTCTGCTCTAGCCAGACTGTATAATTTCCAAAGGCATCTCATTTGCCCTTTTCACCATAAATCTTGTCTATCGTCTCTCTGTGGCCTATTTAGAAGATGACTGTGATTAAACCTTATTAAGAACTGTAGCCACTTGGCTACTATTGTTTAACACACTTGAGGCTTCCTCTAATATAGGTAGTACATAAATGCATTAAGAGACAAACTCTGGCATGAAGATCATAGAACTTAGGTAGAAAAATTGAGAGCAGGGAAAGCCTTTTCCTAGAGGGTAAACTGAAGAATCTCTTAGAGGAACAGTTGGAAATGTAAAAATAATTAAGTAATTTAGTTTAGTTATTTGCACTTTGTTTAGGGTGCAAATCTGCCATAGACTCACTAAAAATCAGGATGATAATTGACTTGGCTAAACTCGTGCCAGAAATTAGGAAAGACTTCAGATCTCACAAGTGCCAGCACAGTGCCATTTCCACACACCTGGCTTTCCTCTGTGCTCTTGTTCCTTTGCTCTTGATGGAATAGCAATAGCAGCAGTAGTATATTCAGGCAGAATTCCTTTACTTTTCTCATCATCAGCCAGGTAATTCCTAAGAAACATATATCAAAAAAGTCTTTAGGACTATGAAACTGGAAGGCACCTCTTGGTTGTTGAGTTTAATATCCTGTTATTGCAGGCACCTCATCATATAATCTGTTTTTCACTTGTTTGACTATTGCATGTTTTCAGCAGCCATTTTCTCCCCCCCCAGCTGCCTCTCTGCCAGCTGACTTAATTTTTTATTTAATTAATGAGATTTGCTCATTATATTTAATACTTTATTGATCAAAGGTGTTACTGATACAGGAAGAAGACCACCTCTGATCTCTGAACTTTTGCTCTGCTTTGAAAAACAGCCAAACTCATTGTTTAGTTTGGAAAGGTCTGTTCTCTCTCTGAGATCTTGAACAAGGATAGACTTAGGGAGATTTTCCATGGCTAAGAGTACAAAACTTTTGAAACAAAGTAGTTTATAATGGAATAATCATGCTAATTTAACTCAAAATAATCACTGTACGACAGAAGGTTTAGTCTCTCATGGGGCTCCCTTTATGCTTATCATTCAGAATTTACCATAGTTCTTTCACGTTTTTATGGATGTTGGCTTCAGTGGGTTATTTTTCCTTCCCCTTTTGTGCCACTGTCATGCTGAAGGCTTTGAAATATGAGCCTTTGCTAAATTCTAAATTGTACACAAAGCAATTAATTAAAATTCCTTCCAAAACAGCCTTGGCAAAGCCCTGTCTATATGCTGCTTTTCAGCCAAGGTAGAATGGGCGGAGGTCAAAATGAATTCAAATGGTTTTATTTAAAGATGACGTACAGTAGGATCTGTGAACCAGAAACTATACGGATTCCCAAAAGTAGAAATGTCATCTAAGAGACAAAGCCAAAGAAAAAAATTAAGTGGAGTGAAGAGTTCATGCTTAGCTGAGTGATGTTTAATGCAGGACCTCAGGGGCTGGATGGGGCAAAAAAATCTAATTGCTGTTCTTTGAAACAGTCTGAGGTATAACTCTGATCACAATTCTAGTGATGACCAGGATCTACTGTAGGGTTCATTTATGGTAATTATTAGTAATTCCAGTGGCATGGGCAAGGCCCTCAGAATCTGTGATGGATAGGTTCTACATATGAAAACTCTAATCTCTGAGAGCTAAGAAATTAATCATGAATTAACTGTGAAAATCAATTCCCATCTTTGCATTCAAAGTGCCCATAAGTGTCCTCAGTCCCATGAAAGGGACTATTCTTGAATATGCAGTGCCAGCACTAGATGAAACACAGGTGGCTTCAGGGTGTATCCAGAGCTCTGAGTTGTGAATGCTTACCCACATCAAACACAAACTGCCAGTTTGCCCTTAAATAAAAAGGATTTAAGTCATAAAGGCAGACTTATGAAAGTATGGTATTCAGGTCTGGTGCTATAAATGCCTTCTGGGAAGTGCTTGTGTTTGTACTACTGCGATGGGACTCAGCAAAGCTGGATCAGCTTTATCAGTCTCATAGTGGGTAAAATACTTCAGTCTAAATGCAGAGGCTTGTAGGAGCTTGAGTGTCTCAGTTTTCCATATTTGAAATGGAGGACCGACGCTTTGTTTGTCCACTCTAATTATAAAATCTTTGGGAGAAAAGGCTTTCTGCCACACCTACAGCACAGATGGATGCCATGGGGCCCTTGTTCTTGGGCTATGGACATCACTGAACCACTTCTGTAACAGAAAGTGGATTTTAGTACCTATACCATTCTGTATCTTTAGACCTCATACTTCTCTAGTTAAACAAACATGTTTTAAAACTTCCTTCCCCGTTTCCTCTCTGCCTCTTTCTCCATACAGTTGTTGCAGAGGGTGCTTTCTCCCTCTTTTTCACTGTTGTTGGACATCCACAGACAGAAAGATCTTTTTGGTTAATGCTTTTCTTTCCATTTAACTTCCAGGAATAGGTTCAATCTGCAAATCTGGAGGCGGGGGGCGGGATTGGGGTGTGTGTGTGTGCGGTAAAGGCTTTCAAATCAGTGTCTTTGCATTTTGCTATTTATAAAGAGGATGTCACCTAGTCTGGATCTGTAGTTGTTTGTGGGTTTTCCGGATGTGGAATTTCTTATATAGAAAACTGTAGAGTATATGCAAGGTGTTTTTTCTTCATAAACTGGCTATGGAGGTAGAAGTGAAGTTTTCTGACTATAGATCAGAGGTAAGTCTTCACAGTGCAACTTGGAAACTGGCTGGATTATGGCTTATCACACTGCATTTCATCTGTTAGAATTTCTGAGAATGAGGGAATCATCTTCTTTCTTTCCTCTTTGATAGTTATGATCCTCTTTTCCTCTCTTCATGCAAACAATTTAAGACTTTGAGGGAAATTTCTGAATTGTGAGTATTTCCCTTTAGAGCTTTGCATCGTAAGGACCTACTCATATCTGTGGCATTTAATTGGTGTTGAAACAATTGCAACACCTCTTTGCACACATCTTCTCTGTACGCCTTGGGGAACACAATGGATTTTCTGAATTACTCTGGATTTGGCTTCCTTAAAATTCTTCTCCTTAGAATGAATATAATGTAAATAAAGAGGAAGGAAAAAAGCAACAATTTGGCTTTGATCATTTCTGCTGGAAAGATTCAGTAGTGATGGTTTAGGACTGTTATGAATTTCTGCTCTCTACTGTGATTTAATGTAGTTTAACCTACACTGAGTATCCCTGCTGATTCCTTTGCCCTGTTGGAATTGGGAATGGAAAGAAAATTATTTTCTGTAGTTATGAATGTATGGAAACAGTAGTGAAAGATGATGAAGTCAGATCTGTTGGTGTTTTGGCCTGCTATGTCAAAACTTTCAGCCCTTCCCTGGTCTCTTTCTTTGAGAACACTTCAATTTACTTCAGAGTTAATCCATCTGTGTTTGAGAAGATGCCTGGAGCCTCAAGAGTCACATGCTCTTGGCAAAGCTACATTAGCACTTCTCCTTTAAAAGGTTGCATCTTTTGAAGCCTTGCCTTGTGAAAATGCACTCTGGCAGACAGTTTCAATTTGTTAATCCTCTGTAATAGCACTGCTTGTATTCCTCGTAGAAAATGCACAAATTCCCCATGTCTGCAAAGAGGGAGTATTCCAGGTCAGATCAAATTCCTAACGTGGCTCTTTTGTCTGTATGGCAATAGATAAAGAGAAGAGCACCATGATATCATGATGCCAGTGCCTACACACGTGCACTGCTGGATACCCTAGTCTTGACAGAACAGATGGCCAGATCATGCCTTGATGGAAATTCTGGAAACATGAAGTTTCTTCAGTTATCAGATCACAGAAAACTATTTTGGGGTTAGCAATTAGCAAACCTCAAAATGCACCATTTTGGCTTTCTGTAGAGGGCTATGGCTCTGCTCCAACTGAGTCATCCTCTCTGTCAGAATCCAGCCCATTGCTACTTTTATGCAGATTTTAACAAGATGCACTTGAATCCAATATATGCTGACAATATTTGATCCCCTCCTGCTGTCATGTTGGAAGTATCTGTTTAGAGAGGAATTGTTTCCTTTTTTTCTCTCTTTTTTTCTGCCTTCTTTAAGTCTAATTTCCAAGTCATGACATGTAGAGGGTGTCTGAGCAAATCTAATCAGCCTTCTGCCTCCTTTAAGAAGGACAGCTGAGGTATTTTTTAACACCTCCATTTCTTCATTGCTGTAATATGTTTTGATTAAAATCACACAGGGTTCTTATTTGCATATTTATCACTCCAAATACCCACAAATCATCTCACAACTCTGCCACTCCTGAATTTGCAAGAGAGACTAGAGTGGTACACTAGAACTTTAAACTATGCAAACATGAATTTAGTTTCTCACACCTGCTGGTTTCCAGCAAATAAGTCTTTAGGGAAGAAAAATATTCATACATTACCTTTGCTTAGTATTCCCCAGGAGTCAGCATTCCTGGGTATTTTTCAAGCTGGATTGAAAATTTCCTATTAAGAAACAAATTTCTAATTAAATGGAAAGGTCCTGAAGAAGTTCTGATGTCAGAAGGGGCTGCGAGGTGAGGAATCTCTAAACAAAGAGAGAGCGCAAACATTTTTTCAGCTTTTGACAGCCAGACTATGATGTGCTTTCAGATCCTCAGATGAAAAGGTTGCAGTGGAAATGAAAATTATTCCTTTCCTTTGTGCTATTGACAGTCCATCTTGCTTCCACCACGTATTATTAAGAGTATTGCTAGCTAGTGATCAGGTTTTTAAGGACTGTTTTTCTAGGAATGGTTGTTTGTTTTTTTCTCTTTGGATAACACCTAACTTTTACAGTTAGTGTTTATACAAGACAAGGAATTTTTTTTTTCCTGAATGTCTTTCTGCATTAGCTGGTACTGCATAGATGCCATGATTAGCTTCTCAGTTCATTGTCCCTATTTGTTTTAATAGACCAAAGAAACTCTAAAGTGAATAGTAACATGCTCTGAGCTAACCAAGACCGAGGAGTAAAGAGGAGACAGCAAGTTTAACCTGTGGCTGGGATGAAAAAATGTGTATTATCTTCATATTCTTCTGATTTGAACTTGAACCCAACTCTCCTTGCAGAGATTCCAAACTTTTAACACCGCTATTGCCCTGGTGGCTGAGCCATTCCTGTGTCGTATTGATGCAGGTGACACATTTAACAGAGATACTGACATCTCTAACCTGGGCACCTAGACCAACATTTTCAGATGATCACCTGTTAAATTTATGGGCTCTAAAGATCCTGTACAATATTAAAAAAAAAAGTACTCTTATGATGATAGCTGGTGCATCCAGTGGTAGCGATCCAAGGTTTCATCAGACAGGTAGGCTCCCTAAGCATTCTTGGAAGCAAAGATGTGCATAGCAGGTCACAGATGACTCTGAGAGATACACTCTTGGATCTGTTTTTTTATCTGGTGCCAGTACACAACTCAGTTAGTGACGTGACTGCAAAATTCAGTCCTGCAGGAAGTCACTCCTGATTAAGAAAATTTAAGACACATATGAGAGGCCACAGCACCTCTTGTTATTATTTATATTGTGGTTGTGCCCAAGGGAACAGGAGAGAAGTGAAAGATTACTCTTGCCCAATGAGGGCGATGGCTGTGGGAAGATGCCAGTGATGAGACTGGGAGAATACAAGCTGTGGACTTTTTTGTTCTCTGTGACAAGCAGAATATTTTGCAGACCAACCATATAATCATTGCCAAGATTTTTGAAGCAGTTGTGTTGTAGTCAGGACAGCAGGAAGACATGATGGGCACAGTTCATTAGGATGAGTAATATTCCGTATTAGACAAAGTGCTTGTAAAAAATGGACACGTTCTTGGTTGTACAAGCCTCTCAACAAATCTGAGAGAGCTGCCACAAAAATCACCTAGCTCCTTTTATATGCATTGCAGCAAGGCCAAACTCGTCATAGGAAGCGTCATATTCTTTTGTAAATTCTTGCTGCAAGGCTTGTAGGTGCCTGTAAATAATCTATCAGCTAATGTCTGAAGAAAATATGGAGATGCTGTCTCCAAGAGGCAGGTTTAAAATACAGTCTATGTGAGCCATTCTGAAGGGAAGAAGATAGGGAAGAACAAAGGAACAACAGAGCCTGACAGTTGCTGTGGCTCCCATTTCTCTCTAGAATGGCCTGCTCCTGGGTGGTCCATTGTGGTCTGAGCTGTTGTTTAGATATGTTTGAGGAATGGGAGTTGGATGTCATCTTTGTTCTTCCAGCCAAAAATAGGTCTAATGTATAAATAATTATATGAAGGTGTCTTCTTTTGTAGCTCTCGGATCTAGGAGTGGAGTTCAGCTAATCATGCTGGGTCCTTGGCGGATCAGATGAGAAACACCTGATCTGAACTAGCTCAGACATCACCCTATGTGTAAAAACACAGAGGTCACAGATCAGACAGTTGTGAATGCTTCTTCTAGACTACCACAATGCTTCTTCATAAACTTCAAAAGGATGCCAGCCATTAAGTCTTCCAGTATCACGTGTAGGCTGAGAGGTTTGGCTGCTTCTAATGCAATGATTAAAAGTAATCATGTTCATGTAATCATGTTCATGTGGCTTTCACTAATAGTGAAGGTAGTAGTGACAGTGGCTCTTGTCAGAAGCAGGTTTTTCATTTTCCAGGCATATTAAAAAAAATCCTAGTTTGTACCACCATAAGCTGATATGTCAACTCACATCACTCAACAGAAAAATTACAATTTTCTTGGTTTGGGCAAGGCCCATATTCTTGTAGGCTGGGATTTACAAAAGCCATAAGGAAATTGGTGCTAGACTTTCAATAACATTCAGTAAGAATTAGATGCAGAGCTGCTTCCAGTTTGGTGGATGCCTCTGTAAAGCAGCCTGTCCTGTCCCTTAAATAATTAGTTGAGGATTAGGCACCAATTTTAGCTATATGACCTTGTCTCAGGGCAAAAAGTGTATAGCACATGGAATTTCATTGCATGGAAAGCAATTTGCGAACCCCAAGTGGGAGTGCTTGAGAGTAAAATCCCTCTTCAAGTGCTGTCCTGAACATGTTTCATGAACTGGCAACCCAATTTAGGGGTTGGCCTGAGTCACAAATGAGACCTGGACCATGTCTGTCTCTGTTATTCTTTATTAGTTACCTTGTGATCTCTTCTGGTTCAGACAGGGGTTGCATACATATTTGAACAAATGGGTTAAGTGTTACAAATGGCTTAAAGCTGAATGCTTTTCCCTGACAAGAAAAAAGCCTCCGCTGCTGCTTGTTTACCTCTGATTTATTCCCCAATAAAAAGGGGTGAAGTTCACTCTTTGTGAGCTCAACATTGTCTACAAAAAAATTCACTTCAGTAAAATGTCTGATGTATTGTTGTCATTCTTTCACAAAAGCAGCTGTGATAGCATGGGGAAAAAAAATGATCTCTACATTTCAGAGGAAGCAGAAGGGTAGAAGCAGCTAGTCACCCATCTGACAAATGAATTATCATCAAAACCATGGTGTTTAGAGAATAAATTGTTGTTTCCTCCATTACTGGCATTTCGCTAGCTTACACCTAGTGAAAGCACAGTCACTGACCTAACTGTTTAACCAAGCTGTTTTGGGAGTAGAAAGGAAAAAAAATGCTAAGATGACATTTATTAGGTGCTCTTGTTTAGTCAGTCATTAGCTGCTTTTTGGTTCTTACTGTGTATGCTGAAGGGTTGATTCTGCATGGAAGTTAATAGATGTCTTTTAGCTTCCCTGGCTCATATCATTTGAAGGGAACCAGTACAGACTGAGGAGAAAGGAAATATTGAAGCTAGTTGAAAAGAATGAGTTTCAGGAAGAGTTAGTACAGTGTACAGCCCGGCCAAGTGCTTTTAACCATAAGCGAGCTCTTGTGTTATAGCTGATGAAAGATCAGACAGTGGGAAATGTTGCCTAGTGAAAAGGTGCATTGGTTGCTAAAAAGACTTTTTTATACCTGCATTGATGCAAAGCTTTCTCTCTTTCTTGAAGGACTTAGATGACCAAAGGATTTCTTTCTCTTCCTCTCCTTTTTTTTTGTGCGCACACATGTATTTCTACTGCTGTTTCCTGCAGCGTCTCCCTTGTTTGAGTCTCATCTTCTGTTGCATCTCACTACTTCTATGCTAAAATATTGCTAGCTGTGATACAAGCACTGACACCAGAACCTTCAACCTACAGAGCTCTTCAGAAAGCTCCATTTATCTTCACGCTGTAGACAAATCATTAGTATAGTGAAGGCTACTTACTATTGGGCTACAAGCCCTGGAATTCAGATTCTCAAGCAATTGGAATACTTTAAAGCATGTGGAAAAGGGTTGCAAGGAGCTTAGTAGTGTTGATGTGCCTTTTGACAATGTCACAAGTTTCTGACATGATCCAGCCTTCAGTAGCCTTCAAGAGGTAGACTAATGCATGAAGGAAATACAGACTTTTAACATTAGTTGAATCATAACAGAATATATATTTATTTTACCTATCTCCATCTGAAAGCAGTGTTCTGAGTTGAGATGAGACTCAGCAGGCTTCTTTGCCCCAGTCTTCTGCTTGAGGCAATTAAACCTTCCATATTCCACTATACTTACTCTAAATTGGAAATAGTAGTAGCTTCCTTCAAGACTCATGTCTTGTGACAATTTGTTCACGAGCACACTGAGATCCTGTAAAACAAGGTAATGCACTGTTATTTTATATAAGAACAAGCTCAGCAGCTTGGGTGAAGTGAGGTCAGTATGTTAAGAAGCACCCTAGCCGTGTTCTTTAAGGATGCCAGCACTCATTCAGTGTCATAGGCTTTTTTTTGGGTGGTGTAGCTGTGGTTCATCCCTTACGCTGCTCCTTCTTCTTCTAGGGAACAGGTGTGCCAGGAAAGGAAAGGAAATCCAACTTGGTTTGAACTGGCTTTTCAATTTCTGCTCGAGACTATAAAGGCCAAACATAGATAAGACTCTCAGCTTTGAAAAGGAACTGAACGCTGCAATGGGACTCCCCACCCAGGTTTTGGCCTGTGCGATCTTAGCTTTGCTGTACCAGCATGTCAGTGGTGGACTCATCAAGCGAATTATCCGGCAGAAGCGGGAAAATGGGCTAAACGTGACCTTGCCAGAGGATAATCAGCCTGTGGTTTTTAACCATGTCTACAACATTAAGTTGCCTGTTGGCTCCCTTTGCTCTGTGGACCTGGATACAGCAAGTGGTGATGCAGACCTGAAGGCAGAAATTGAGCCTGTGAAGAATTACGAGGAACACACGGTGAATGAAGAGAACCAGATTGTCTTCACGCACCGTATTAACATTCCCCGCCGGGCTTGTGGCTGTGCAGCTGCCCCAGACATTAAGGATCTGCTGAGCAGACTAGAGGAGCTGGAGGGGCTGGTATCCTCCCTACGGGAGCAGTGTGCCAGTGGAGCTGGATGCTGTCCTAATTCCCAGGCAGTAGAAGGTAAGGCAGACTGGGGAGCTGCTATTGGGAAAATTCTTATGCTGGCTGTAGATCTTGTTTAGAGTAGATACTCAAATCTGTTTCAAGAATAAGCAAAAGTCAACCTGTTAAATTTGCAATGTAATCAAAACTGGGAATGTATTTGGCCAGCTTGCAAGATACACTCATTCACAGTTTTGTAGTTTTATGAATCTGTGGGTCAGAAGTCTGCCTGGGCCACTTTGTATCTGTAGCATTGAGCACGTACAACACTTGGGCATGGTGACAGTCTCTGTCAGAGTTAGGATTAAAACTCATGCAGTCCAAGCTCTTGGCTCCACATTTTGTCCCCTTGAGTAAGCTGCCAATGTAACTGTTTTCATTTCCAAGTTTTCTTTAATAGAGACCAATGAAAATACATCAGGACATAAGGCAATAGACAAGCACAAATAGTTAGAGAAGGGGGAAAAAAGGTATCCTTCCAGCTTTTTTTAAACTGAGGTAGGAGATTGGTCATACAAGAGAGAACAGGTCTTCTCAGTGGTAATCTGTCCCTCTGAGCACAGAGCCAGTCTTAGAGCTGATGATACAGCATACTGCCTGGCTTTTTATGTTCTGGAGTGAATTGGTGGATAATGCTTCATGGTGTATGCCCTAATGAAGCAGTCAGGAAAGCTGCTCAGTCAGTGGAAGAGGGATTTTGAGAAGGGCAGAGGAATCCAGCATGCTCATTTACCAAGAAGTTGGCAGGGGCTTTTCCCTGGCATTAGTGCAAATTAAAGCATTCCTGGTAAACTAAATCTCGCTAGAGAAAGGAGGAGGAAATCTCATTCAAAAGCTTTGGTGATTCTGGAAATTATGTCCTGCAGGGAGCTGGGAAAATTGGACCCCTTTTAGGTAGTGTGTACCACACTGGCTTAATGCATCCCAGAGTCGAGGGGAGTAATGGGTTTTCTGGATCATTGGTACAGGTCGTCTGGACACAACACCGTATTGCAGTGGACATGGCAACTACAGCATTGAGATCTGCGGTTGCATTTGCGAGCCTGGCTGGAAAGGCCCCAACTGCTCTGAACCGGATTGCCCACGCAACTGCTTCAACCGGGGCCTTTGCACCCAGGGCAAATGCACCTGCAATGAAGGCTTCACTGGCGAGGACTGCAGTCAGGCTACCTGCCCGTCTGACTGTAACGACCAAGGCAAGTGCGTGGAAGGAGTTTGCGTGTGCTTTGAAGGGTACACAGGCACAGACTGCAGTGAAGAGCTCTGCTCCCAGGGGTGCAGTGTGCATGGGAGGTGTATCAGCGGGCAGTGTGTGTGCCACGAGGGCTTCACCGGTGAGGACTGCAGCGAGCCCCTCTGCCCCAACAACTGCCACAACCGTGGGCGCTGTGTGGACAACGAGTGCATCTGCAATGAGGGCTACACTGGTGAGGACTGCAGTGAGCTTATCTGTCCCAAAGACTGCTTCGACCGTGGGCGCTGCATCAACGGGACCTGCTTCTGCGAGGAGGGCTTTACTGGGGAGGACTGTGGGGAGCTGACCTGCCCTAACAACTGCAATGGCAACGGGCGCTGTGAGAATGGGCTGTGCATCTGCTACGAGGGCTTTGTGGGGGATGACTGCAGTGAGAAGAGGTGCCCAAAGGACTGCCACAACCGTGGGCGCTGCGTGGGTGGGCGCTGCATTTGCCACGAGGGGTACCTGGGTGAGGACTGTGGGGAGCTGCGGTGCCCCAACGACTGTCACAACCGCGGGCGCTGCGTCAATGGGCAGTGCGTGTGCCACGAAGGATTCATTGGAGAGGACTGCAGGGAGCTGCGGTGCCCCAATGACTGCAACAACCGCGGGCGCTGTGTCAACGGGCAGTGTGTGTGCCACGAGGGATTCACCGGGAATGACTGTGGTGAGCTGCGGTGCCCCAGCGATTGCAACAACCGTGGACTCTGTGTCAATGGGCAGTGTGTGTGTGACGAGGGGTACACAGGAGAGGACTGTGGGGAGCTGCGGTGCCTCAATGATTGCAACAACCGTGGGCGCTGTGTGGAGGGGCGCTGTGAGTGTGACAATGGCTTCATGGGGGAGAACTGCGGTGAGCTGTCCTGCCCCAACAACTGCCACCAGCGTGGGCGCTGCATCGATGGGCGCTGCGTGTGCCATGAGGGCTTCACGGGGGAGGACTGTCGTGAACGTTCCTGCCCCAACGACTGCAACAATGCAGGCCGCTGCATCGACGGACGGTGTGTCTGTGAGGAAGGTTACATGGGGGATGACTGCTCCGATGGTAGGTTGCAATGTCCCTTTTGAACCTCTTCCCCTGGGTAATTCCCTGTGTCCATACAGTAGCCTCAGAGGCTCTGTGAACCTTTTCCATATAGCTGGACCCTGTTGCTGCTCTTCTTTATCATAGTCCAAACAGCTGAATCAGAGAAGTAACCACACCAGTAACAAGCTCTTGGCCTCCCTTACTTTTCAGGGCTATATAGTGTAGTAGTTGCTCGTGACTTTTGGTGGTCAGCAAGCCAATGGGCTGATAATGGTGATGTAGTCCTTTTGTTATCTCCAGGGTTGCTCCTACCACAATGTCACCAGAGCTGTAGCTGGCACTGGCTGGGATTTGTCATCATGACCTTTCAGTTTCTCATAGTACCTCTTGATGCTAAAAAAAAAAAAAAGCATCTGAAAGAAACTGTTCTAGCTATGGAGAAGAGTGAGATGTATCCAGCACTAGGTATTCAGCAGGATTAGTCAAAAGAATATGGACTGAATTTTGATTAAAGAATAAGTTTTTACAGGAAGGAGATAATATAGATAATGAATGTCAGTGAATAAAGAGCTTGTGCATCAAATGTTTCTTACAGCCAGATGCTGGTTCCCAGTCTCATGCTGGATAGGTAAGAAAGGGGTTTGCATTTACAATGCCATCACTATTGTAGGAGCTGGAAATGAAACACCCAGGACTGATAATACACACTGACAGACCCCAAGGGCTCAGTGACTTTGCTGTGGAGGTAGATCTCTGAGCTGGAGCCCTGGTGGAGGCAGAGGGTGTAGTGGAAAATAGCAGAAAATAGCAACATCCTATCTGAGTGATCTCTGTGAGACAACTGTCACAATGGAATTGCCAGATGTTGCAAATACTGCAGTGCAAACTTTCAGGATTATTACAGGGACCTTGGCTATCTCTCAAATGGCCAAACAGATTTTTCTAACTAAAGTAAAACTTGATATTATATATTATATATCTGTGTATATATATGTTTGTGTATGTTATATCTGACAAAGCTTAGAGTAAAACCATGGAATCATCTGGAGTGGAAACTTTAGCTATAAAGCCACATGTTTAGTTTCCCAGTACCCCTGACTCTATGGAAATTGGTAGAAAATTTTGGCAGCTAGATAATGACAGGCATTACGCTATAAAGGAGGTAGTTTTCTTTAGGAACTAAGTCTTTGTAAAGTAATCAAAGAGTACTTTGGGGTTGGGAACATCATAAAAGACAATGAATACTCTTGAAAAGAAATCCCCATTTTTCATCTCTTCCTTCTGGAAGACTCCCGAGCCACATTTTGTTCTCTTGTGTGTCCTAATGTGGAGTAATCTATTGAAAGCATTTACAAAAATAATCATGTTTTATTTTACTTTGGAAAATCTGTGCAATTCTGTGTATCCAAACCCCAGGACGTTTAGCTATAAAATCATGTGTTGCTGGCAGTTGAATTAAACATCTGAATCCCTAGGGAGCCAGCTATAGTAGTCTTGAGCAGTAGCCATGAGAGGAGGAGCTGCAACACAGTCAGCCAAAGGTTTTATGCAAGTGTGAGAGTAGAAATTGGCCCGTGACTTTTGGAAATGTCTGTAGTCTTCATCAGCTGAACATTCCTTTCTTCAAGCGGCTAATTTGTGTGACATGGCTCCCCATTCCCTGTTTGTTAGATAATTCTTATAAATTGCTCCTGGGAAAATGTGAAACTGGGTAAGTCATTATTTTCTGAGCCTTGAAAACTTTTTATAAGTTTGTTTTGTTTTTTTCCCCTTCCTAGTGTCTCCTCCAACTGAGCTGACTGTGACAAACATAACAGATAAAACCGTAAATCTGGAATGGAGGCATGAGAATCTCGTCAATGAGTACCTCATCACCTATGTCCCTACCAGCAGTGGTGGCTTAGATATGCAGTTCACCGTGCCAGGAAACCAGACAGCTGCCACTATTCATGAACTGGAGCCGGGTGTAGAATACTTTATCCGTGTCTTCGCAATCCTTAAAAACAAGAAGAGTATTCCAGTCAGTGCCAGGGTAGCAACATGTGAGTTTACTATTCCCTGTGTTCATTCTTTTGTCTATTCCATAGTATTAATCCTTTTGTATTTTCTATTTGCAATTCATCTTCTGTTCTGGACGAAGACAGCCTTCTACACTTTCATTTTCTATTCTTTTCCAATATCAATGTCTGTGTTAAAAGTTAAGTTCGCTAGCTCTTCTGCTCTCTACAGTCCCTCCCAAGGAATTTCACAGGGTCTTTGTAAATTAGGGCCCTTGGCTTCTTCACAATAAGGTACATTTTAAAAATCTGGTAATGCTTCCTGAAAAAATATAAAAAGGTAGCAGTATATAACAGAGCAAAATGAAATTACTTGGATTCAAACTGTTTTGACTAAAATGGAGGTTATATTTGTTCTGCATCTTCAGTGTGTTTTACCACAACTTACTTTCTATCTGCCTGTCTATTTGTTGTTCATCTTCCTTTTTGTATTGTACACGCCACAGTCATATCTAAACACCCCAGCGTCAAAATATGCTCCTTGACTTCTGTCACTGTGTTCGTTTTTAGAGACTTGGGGCTGGATTCATCTCACCTAACTTCAAATGTCCACACTAGGCTTCTTTCAAGAGAGCAAAAATAAAGATTTCTAGGGCAAAATTTGTTGTACTCTATGATGACATCTAAAACAGATCAGAGGAATGTTTCTCCAAAGACAGAATAACTGGTTGTGAAGAGGGTTTAAACATCTCAGATGCAGATACATAAACACCAGATATTTATAGTGATGGAAAGATGTCCCACCCTTAGTGCCCTATTTATAGGAACTTGTTGCTGATGTAATGATATACTTTTTTTCTGTCACAGATCTGCCTGCTCCAGAAGGTCTGAAATTCAAATCTGTTAGAGAAACATCCGTCCAGGTGGAGTGGGATCCTCTGAATTTTTCATTTGATGGCTGGGAGCTGGTCTTCCATAATATGGTAAGGAAGCTGTGTTTCTTGTATAGAGGTCATATATAAGTGAAAGATCCTGGACTTTTTATATTTATCCTAAGTGATTGTTCCATGTGTTACAGAAAAAGGATGATAATGGAGATATAACCAGCAGCTTGAAAAGGCCAGAGACATCTTATATGCAGCCAGGTTTGGCACCAGGGCAACAGTATAATGTATCCCTTCATATTGTGAAAAACAATACAAGAGGACCAGGACTATCCAGAGTGATAACGACAAGTAAGCTCAACCTGTATTTGATGTAGTGCCACCAATAAAGCAACTGTTGTTTGGTGTAGCCTAGGGAGTTTTTAAACAGGGAGAAAGCCAAGCTCTATACTATGAATTGATAGGGAGAGGAAAATGAAGTGTTGGAGCTGCTAATGAAGAATACATGAGAAGAAATTAATTCCTTTCCAAATTACCTGTTTGAAGAGGAAAGGAAATTTATGTTTAGCTTGAAGGTAGCAAGCAGTATGCGCTTTTATTCTTTTTCAAAATGTACTTCAACAGGAACTAGCAATTTTTTCATCCTGGTAATATTTGCATGAAGAAATTATTTAAGGGAAAGTTTCTGTTGTGCAGATGGAGAACCTCTTAGGGTCCCTGCTTGTCTTTCCTTTGGCAGCTTCTGATGTTAATTAATTTTGATAAACTTGCTTCTGATTAATTGACTCTATTTGGCACTTTCTTCTACAACTATAGAAAATAAAGGAAGAAAGTCATTGAAGATAAGCTTCAGTTGGTAGAAGCCACTCATTTTAATTTCGCTCTGAATCAGCAATTAAATGTGCAAGAATGTGTATGATTTTTCTGGCAAGATTTCTTTAAAAAACCCACTTTTTTCTCTTTTTGTAACAGAGCTTGATGCCCCTAGCCACATTGAGGCAAAAGATGTCACAGACACCACAGCTCTTATCACATGGTCCAAACCCTTCGCTGAAATTGAAGGCATAGAGCTCACTTATGGCCCCAAGGATGTTCCAGGGGACAGGACAACCATTGACCTCGATGAAGATGAAAACCAATATTCTATCGGAAACCTGAGGCCACACACAGAGTATGAAGTGATGCTCATCTCTCGTCGCGGGGACATGGAAAGCGACCCTATGAAAGAAGTCTTTGTCACAGGTAAGAGGCCTGGATACCAACTCAGGCTTCTGGGAAGGTAACGCTATCACCATCAATCTTCCTATGCTGTTGGCATTGTGTTGCTTGAGTCCATAGTTACTGCATTAACACAGAATCAGCACTGTTATAGAGGTACATGAAAGTGTTTTTCTCTGCCTTATATACCTTACTGGTTTAACAAAATATTTAGACCCCCCAAGTATCTAAATGTATTTTGAAAATGGGAATTATGTTATTAAGTCACTTAGAAGCTTTTCTCATCATACCCTAAATCTCTGCTTCAGGAAACAAATTCCTCTGGATTACTTGTTTGTCTGCTAAGATATATATCTTCCATGGTTCCTGTTCCATCTAAGACCTTATTTCTGCTTGTCTAAATGCATAACAGATTAGCAGAGAGCTTGGCTTTTTTTCCTTCTTCAGTTCTGCAAATGTTTTCTGTCATGCTTTTATAAATTTACTTTGCTCCTTAGTGATCCTGGGAATGTTATATGAAAGTGTGGGTCCTTTAACATGTTATCAATGTTTGATGCATTAAGGGGTCTGAGTAAATGGTACATAGAGAATTACTTCCCTTTTCATCCCAAAATGTAGTTGTTCATTCAGAGCAGGATTTGAGTCTACTATAGGTGTGAACAGTGAAAGCCCATTTAAGTTCTACATAATGTTCACCTTTTCAAAATACATTTAGATACTTG
>VZTV01091565.1:9799-28612 GCA_013400875.1 Anhinga rufa | reverse complement strand
CTCCTTTTTAAAATAGGGTTAAGAGATTATTTGCATTGAAACACATTAATTGCTTTGTATTCTTGCACACCAAAGTTTCGCTTTATAAAGTAGTGCTGGATATGGCTGCTTCCACCCAATGTCACCCATGTGAGCATTGATTGAAATATTTGCTTTGCTGATACTTGGAAACAGTCAGAGGACCAGAGGCCCTTCATCAATGTTTAATCAGTGCTTAATGGGGCAATATTTCCTGTGACCTCTGATAGTGCTGCTTGAGCAAGAATTGCAAAATTCAGCCTTTGGAGAACAACCTAGTGATAGGGCAGGTTCTTATTATGTGTCAAAGCCATGCAATTTATAAAGCAAGCTGAGAGCAGAGGTGAGCCTGAGGGACAAAAGGAGATTTTGAACTTTTCCCAGAGGCCAGGAAGTAATTTCAGGTTTTGGATACATTCCTCCCAGAGAAATACTTGCAGCAATAGCGTTCAGGCTCTCAAGTGAAAAAAAGTAACTACTAGAAAGAGAGCTCAGGGTTGTTCTTTCCACTTAATGCAGTGATGGTGAGCCTGGCAGAAACTGGTACAGTATAAATTATCAAGGGAAATACACCCTGAACTGAAAAAGAAAATGTCTATAGAGTCAAATAGGTTAGTACTAGAATATCATGGAACATAAACAGACCTGGATCATCCTCCAAATATAGTGGCACATGTCAGTGAAGTTACCTACCGGTGCAAATGAAAAGAGACTTTGCATCATCAGATAAAATAAACCTTGAGTTTGCCTACATTGACAGAACCCCTAAGTCTTTGAGATGCTTCCCGGTTAAGTGCACAGGCTATGAGCTAAAGTAACAGTGGGATACATGTGACCTTTGTCCGTTCCTCTTAATGGAGAGTTAAGATAACAAGTGGCCTGACTGCATAGCTTCTCAAGCTGATACTTTGGAAAAGGCAAACGTGCTATAACATAAAACACTCGTCTATGAACTATGGCAAGACCCATGTGTGCATTGCAGTTTGAGTCTTCCCTTGTTGGTGCAGTATCTCAGCAGGGCTGGAGCAGCTGGAGGTTAGGAAGTCAGGTCCAGCTCTTCCCTTCCATGTGCAGTTAGGCATCAAGAAGCTGAAGACTTCTGCAGGGACCCAGTTAAACACAGGGAAACACTTTACCAGGCAGTGAAAGTTTTCACCTCCCTGGTTTTGAAGCTGCATTCCTTTGAATGGAGATAATTTAAAATAAACAACTTGTCCCACCTTTGGCATTGAACAAAAGGGGATTTAGCGTAAATCAAGAAGCAAGTCCTCAGGACAAGCCAGAACGCAATGCCAACACCCCCATCCTCGCCTGCCCCAGGAGAGCTCAAAAGCAGCCAAGAAACCAAATGCAGTTTGCAGCATTGATGCTTTATCTAGTCTTAATACCCAAATGATGGAAACACATCTCAACAATTTTTCCATAGCAAGGCAGCTGCTATTGGGCAAATACAGTTCTCCCCAGGTAGATAAAGGGATAAAACAGCAGCAAACTTCCCCCAGTGCTGGAATAGTGCTGTGTTTTGGCTGGCGTGTGACTGCTGCTGTCAGCTGGGGAAAGAGCAGCTTGGGGAAGGGAACAGAGCAGGGTGTCTAATGCAATGGGAAACATAAATTCCTGAAGATGGAGTTTGAGGGCTGCATGGGATTACCCCTGATGAGATTTATCAGGTGGTCTCTGGGATGTGGCTTTGTGGCATCTTTAAAGTCATATTTGCCACACTATCTTTTTTTTCCCCAACTAAAAGGAAGACGCTAAAGAGATGGCACCATGGCATCTCCCAGCCCTAGAGGGCTCACATCTTCAGCTTCCTTTCATAAGGAAAACTGTTATTTTTACAGTGCTTTGCACAGAAAAGCTGACCCTGCTTATCCCACGGTGTGGCTGAGATAGGTGAGCTGACGGCTGGCTGAGGGCCTGGGGACACTCCCTGGCATCGTTCTGTGAACCATGGCTGCTTTTACTGAGCTCCAGTTTGGAAACCTCTGCCGGACCTTTCCTCATTGCACTGGGAGAACGACCCTGAGTATTATGGAGCAATACGGGCTTCATGGTGCTCAATTCAGATTCAGGCCCTTTGTCATGCTAATATGGATTGACTCTGCTTTTCAAAGACACTTCTTAAAGAAGGTGTTGCCCCAGTGCACAAAACCCCAAATAAGCAGTTTGTAGCTCCCTGTAATAAGATGGTCTGAAATATAGAATACCAAACATAGCGAAAACAAAACAGAAATAAAATCCATACTCCTTACCCATAATCATAAGCTGTACCAAAACCCACCCCAGCCGCTGCTGTGCCCCAGCATTTGGTTTCCCTCCACACAGAAGCTTTGATTTGACTTCCCCAAAGTACCTCACACCCCCCAGGGAGCACGTACCGGCTCTGCGCTGCGGTTGCCTTGTGGTGGTGTATAATTTTTTTATTTGTCCTGCTATTTGTTGCTAGGACCATAGAAATTCAGGAACTGGGGGCCGGGAGGGGCTCCTCAGCTCAGGGTGGCCAAGCCCCTGGTTTTGCAAGGCACCAGTCATCCAGCTGCTCTTCGGCACTGAGTGAGTGGGGTTTTCTCCCACTATTCTTCCTTTTGAGTCAATGTTCCAAAATACCATGTCCTAGTGGCTAGAGATGGTCTAACCTCCTGTCCAAATGTCTTTGGTAAATTTTTGCCCATATGTTCTTTGTGCCAGCATGGTTCCTGAACACAAATACCTCTTCTCTCTTGTTCCTGCTCCCTTCCTTGGGTGTCACCTTCTGGATGCTCTTCCTATTTTTATCTGTTGACCTTGTGCGTGTTAGAGCTCAGTATTTTCAATGCACTTGCAGTACCTACTCATGATGTTTTGGGAACTTCTAGGCTTTTTTGGAGAGGGCCTGACATTATGCCCCCTGTGAAGCACGCCTGCGGCTTTGCTGTCTTGACATGGTTGCATCCGTGTCCAGAGCTCTGACAGTGATGGTTACGTGCACTGTCCTGTAGCAACACATCTCCAAGCAGCATTCAGTTTATTTCCATTGTTTACGCTAAAGTCTGCAGGTTTTTTTTTTCCATTTGAAAATGTAAACAAATTTGTCTGAAAGTCAGACAAATTCATTTACAAGTGCCGAGACTGTATTTGCTCAGAACTGCGCTTTGGATGCCTCATAGGGCCATTTTGCTAACGTGTGCTGGCTTTCCTGCTCGCATTGCATCTGTCACACCCCAGGTCCCCCTTGGTGCCGAGGTGTCCAGCATGCCGTCACATTGCAGCTTGCAATCCCGTTGCAACATTGCCATCTCATTGCAGCATTGCCGCCTCAGTCAGTAAATGTGCTGTGGGTGAACCAGGCACCTTTTTTTGATCCCGGCCATTTGCATGGTCTCTGCAGGATGTATTTTTCTATAACCATGAAGATGACTACAAGGCACTCTTATGAGGAGCGGCTGAGGGAACTGGGATTGTTTAGCCTGCAGAAAAGGAGGCTGATGGGAGACCTTATCGCTCTCTACAACTACTAGGGGATTGTAGCAAGGTGGGTGTTGGTCTCTTTTCCAAAGTAGCAAGTGATAGCACGAGAAGAAACAGCCTCAAGCTGCACCAGGGGAGGTTTAGATTGGATATTAGGAAAACTTTCTCCACTGAAAGGGTTGTCAAGCACTGGAACAGGCTGCCCAGGGAAGGGGTTGTCACCATCCCTGGAGGTATTTAAAAGACATGTAGGTGCGGCACTTAGGGACATTGTTTATTGGTGGACTTGGCAGTGTTAGGTTTATGGTTGGACTTGATGATCTTAAGGGTGTTTTCCAACCTGTATGATTCTATGATTCTATGATATCGAGGATGACTTCAGGGAGTCACGAAACCTTATCTGGGCCAACAAAACCCTGATAGCTGGTTTTATTGACAACGGTTGCAGCGAGCACTGCAGAGTGTCCAGTAGCAGGTTCTTGCTATGGATGCTGCCACTTGCCCAGCCTGAACTCTACCTTTCAGCCTGGGAAGCGTATCCAAGACAGTCTTGCCTTACAGGAAACCCATACTGTGTGTGTATGAGGTGTAGAGGGGATTGATTGAGCTGGATTGTTTTCATCCAGGGAAGTAAAAGTATCCTGGATTTGTTAGATTTTGATGAATCCTTCAAACACCAAGCCACTTTTTAAAAATAAAAATAGCTAATTTATTCCAGTAGAGCAAAGTGTTAAAGCCTTGATTACAAGATCAGAAATTATATTAAGAATCAATCAGAGAAACTGAAAAAAAAAATTAGAAGGCACATTGCAATTATCCCTTCTAGCTGTCACACAGGGTTTTGCTGCAGCCATCTGCAGCAAGGAGCAAGGCGGAGCACAGCCTCTCCCTTTGATTTCTTTGAAGCCTGGCTCAGCTCCTGGGCAGAGCTGCAGCTCAGCACTGCAGCTCAGCACCACAGCCCCTGCAGGATGGTCCTGAGAAGCCCAGGCTGGCTGCTTACAGGGTCCCTGGGGTCAGCACAACCCCTCTCCTCTTCTTCAGGCAGAATCAGCTCTGCCAGCTGCCTGTAGCTTCCTGCCTCCTCCTTCTTCCCTCCTGTCTGTGTAATTTATTATACTCCCAAGCTCTGGTTCAGTGGCTTTTTGCAGGGACAGTGCATAGCAGATGGGTAATATGTCTGTTACCATCGGCAGGAGAGCCCTGAGTCCATCCCCGTCCCTAATTCCTGCTCAGCTTGTGGCCTTTGACTGCTCAGTCCCATGGCTCCATTTGCTCCAGGACTCAGAAATACTCCCAACCAGTCTACTCCAGTCAAACCAGATGAGCCAGAAATTAGTGGAAACTTCTGGTACCTGCTGTGGCAGAGGCCCAGCCAGCCTGACCGCATCGTGGCAGTCAGCAGGATGCCCCAGCACAGTGGTGGCTCCCAGGAGGGTTTTGCTCTCCACAAAATAGAGCAGGGGGGGCTTTGAAGCTGCCAAAGCTCAAAATGCGGTCTTCATTTTAATGAAATTATATAATCCTCTGTGCTACATATATTCAAATGTTGTATCTTTACTAATGTCTTTTAAAATTAATTTTCCCCCCTCTGTGGGAGCCGCTGACCTCCCCTACCATATTGCCTCCAGATGTCCAGGAGGGAGCAGAGCGAATGTTCCCCATGAGCTCCTCACCCCCGGCTCAGGTGGCAAAGCCACTGGCCCCTCTCTCTAATGTTATATTTTTAATCAGTTTAAATGAGCATCATCCACAGCCCCCATCAGAAAGATAGTTCTACTACGTCCATCCCTGGCTGTTCTTTCCCTTTCCTTCTCCTTTGAACCATCTTGGAGAGCTGATCAGGATTTAAATAACTTTTTTTCCCCAGTGGTTTAAGTTTAACCCAGATGGGTTGTTTTAACTGGGACCTGGATCACTGAGATGACCTCTGCAGCTGTGGCTCAGGGTGGGGTGGCCATGGCAGGGACCCATGGGGCAAGGAGGAGGCATGCAGACCAACCTCCTCAGGGCTGACAGCCTCTGGAGCTGCATAAAGCAGGAGAAACGTTGGCTGCACTGCAAAAAGCTTTAAAAAAAGTGGAATAACTGAAAGCCAGCAGGTGAGAGAGCCCTGCACCCGCTCCCAGCCAATGTTGTGCAGCATTCCTTCTCTCCTTGCCACATCGCGGGTAACAGAAGTTTGCCAACATGAGGCTTTTCCATGGGCTGTTTATCTGCATCAATATTCCAGGCTGCTTTTTTATTTGCTCCAGATGGGCTACAATAGTTTCCTATCTTCCTTCTTTGGTCTTTTTATCTTTTATTTCAATCCAAACAATTTCTCTGCTTGTTGCCAAACTATATATTGTATCACATTCTTTCCCTCTTCAGACACAATATCCTCCTTGACCCAGGTTGGCATGTTTCCACCTGCCCTGATGCGTTTATTCCTTCTCCAAACTCTTATTTCAACATTAAAAGCAAAACCAGACGGATGTGATATCCTGTTGTCTGTCATCCCAGTTACATAAAGTGCCTCTTTGACATCAGGGGGACAAATTCCTATCCCCTAAGCCTCTGCAGCTGCCCAGGAGGGATGGACTGAGACCATCACTTTAATATACATTTTGGTACCTACTTTTGTTAAGCATCTCTTTTAAGTGGGTCGTCTGTTTGCATGCATACCCAACCTCTCTTCCAGGTTGACTCTTGCAGTTGCATACTGCTGTGTCTGCCAAAAAGTACATTTTAAATTTTTAAATTGTTTCTGCTTAGCAAGTCAGGACAGCGTTTAATTGTATAGATACACCTCTGCCTCCCAATGCTGCCTACTTTAGAGCAAAACCTATTTTTATTATTTGTTCCAATTTGTTATTTCTCATCTTCAATGGCTAGAAAAAAAAAATGGGAAGACCCTTTTGAGTGTTTCTATGCATGTTTTCATTTCCAATGTAATCTCTGCATACTTTAATCTTTTAAGGATAGCCTGCATGTAGGAATAAATGAAAGCTACTCCTACTGATGAAGAGCATTTGAGGCACTGATGGTACAATTGCATTGTAATTTCTCAACACCTCCAAACGGCAGACAATGGTCCCATATAACCATAGTCACTTAATTTAACAGATTATGCTGGATTTGCTCTCAATGCTTCTGTTTTCTGTTATTTTTAAAAATTTATTTAGCATGGAAAATCCAAAAGAGCAATCAAAAGTAATATCTCCAACAGTAATCAAAAGTAATATCTCCAACAAAAAAAAGAGATAAACTGCTCTACTGAGAAGTTCAAACTAATGTGACTAATAAGTCAAAACTAATTCAAGCAAATCATAACACTGGGGTAATTTACTATAATTTGAAAGTGAGTGCAAAGGTACCTTTGAGTAGTTAATCTGGTCCACAGGCTTGTGAAGGGTTTTTTGAGGTTAATGATGTGAAAGGAGGAAGAATCTGGTTTGACTCTTGATATGTATGAATATTAATGAGTTTGCACTGGCATAATTTGGACAATTTAAAATAAATTTCATATCACCATGGTAAATCCTTAATAGAGAGCTAGTTACACTAGGTGAAGGTGCATTTGAACTGTCTTTTCTTTGTATAATTGTTTAAAATATACTTACTTTGCACAAGCTAAAATTTTCTGCCATAGAAATGGCATTTTAACTTGGGATAATTTGTGTCTGTTTGTACTTAAGGAAAATATTCAATGTTGCTATCTGAGCAGCTTTGATTCGATGTTCTGTTTTAACAGATACTTTTCCTGTAAGAGAAATGCAATTTAAATTTGCTTAATTGCTAAATAATACATAAGAGAAGTGAAAGAATTAATGTCTTTACAGACCCAGACCCAAACAAGTGCCAGCTAAAAGACAGACTGTTATCTGTGGCTTTGCTCTGATATATCTGAGGCTGTTGTATCCATGGCCCCATCTTAATTTGTCATTCACACTGGAAAGCAACCAAAGGGTCTGCTGGGAGATCTTTTCATTGCTGCTGTTAAAAAAGGCCATTTTCCTTGCAAGCCATTTGTCTCTGCCTTGTTTATAACAGCAGGAGGTATGGCTGCACATGTCTATCATATTTTAAAGGGCCATTGGTGATAAGATGATCAAAAGAATGCAGACTCCTTGCAACCACTTGAGTCCAACAAGCTGTATATATCCAGTATGACGAATGGATTATTCTACTTTTCTCTTGTTTTAAATATATGGTCATTTCCACTAAGACTGTTGGGTACGAACATACTCTGCAGAATATATACAGTGGCTGTGCAGTGCTGTTGAGTGGATAATTAACTGATAAGGGTACCAGGAGCATTTTATAAATGATAAGTACTCCTCAATCTTTGATGAATCATTAGCAGTAAATTTGCAAGAGGCTTTGTGGAAAGTCACCACCAATTTTCACAATGCAGTAACATTTGGACTAGATGACCTCTAAAGGTCCCTTCCAACCTAAACCATTCTATGATTCATTCCTTATTAATTTGTTAGTAGGTAGAGGTAGGCACCTGAAAACTTCCCACTCTGTAATGACTCACACTAAAGCAATCACATGTGTTAGACATTTCATTTTTGATTAGGGTAAAGATGATCTCCATCAATGCATGGAGGACACTGCATTATTTAGCATCCATCAGACATTCACATCATGAAATGAGGTAGTTTCTCAAGTGGGGATTGAGACAAAGCCACAATCAACCTAGACTTCATGGTTGCCATAAGGCAACTCAACATCCCCGGCGGCAGTGCTCTACAAAATGGCCCCTCTGGACTGCAAAATAGAGAGTCTTGCTGCTTTATATTAAAGAGGATGCTCTGCTGATTGTTGGCCACACTGAGCCTATATATACATATGGGTTCCTTGTTGGGAGGGCTAACGGTGCCCATACATGCTAGCCAAATTGCTGTAATATTTCCTGTGGAGTTGTGATCTCATTAGTACATAGCTATTGTTGTACCACGTTCCTTTGAACTTCCTCCTGCTGCAGTGAAGGCATGGAAAAACTTTAGCCAGGTTCAGTCACATATTAACAAAGGATTCATTACAAATGTTTGGTTTTCTCCTTAACGCTATGAAGGGCCATCATATTTTTACGAGGTTTTTGATCTTTAATGGTGAACTCACGTCTTCTTCTTTAATAGGATATACTCGAGGGCCTTCAAACACATCCAGAGCAAACACGTTCTCTTGATAGCACTTCCAGAATCTGCCAGCATAGGGAGAAATTATAAGCCAAGTCAAGCTATGATTACATTATGTATTGCATTTGTGGTCACCCACTAATCTACTGAATTAACCTTTTAAAATGTTATTATCATTCTTGTCTACCCTCTGACCCTACTTTTGTCTTCACTCCTGAGAAGGACTGCAAATAATGCCCTGTGACATTTAAATGCAATCCCCTAACAAGAGCTGTTTCATACATGTTAGAGTCAACCTTCAAGATTAAGGGCATGAATAACTGGAAAATAAATGTCTGTTTCTTTACCACACTCAGCTGTTCACTAGGTGATGAAGCTGAAGTCTGTGATAAGAATCGGAAGACAGAGCCAAACTGATAAGTATTGTAATCCTGTTGATGGAAGAAGAAAAAGAAAACCAGCTGGGATTTTTCACTCTTTGTTTCTTTATTTAAGTCTAGACTATATGTGTTTTACAGCTTGGAAATATCTGGAAATATTTACCAAATTGCATTCTGATTATTATGTCAATAATCAAATTAAAAGAATGAGCAGAGATTGGATTTAGAAAAGAAAAGAAATATCTGATTTGCAGATCCATGCTGCTTAACAGAACATCCCTGAACTTCAAAGACAAATGTTCTTTCTTCCCAGTTTGTAAGATTTATTGTAGCCAGCACTTCTGGTTCCCATGAAACTAGAATTTTACATCACTAACACCAGAGAAGTGATGTGGATGAGAAGATTTCATTTCTTGCCCTCTTGGCTTTCCATTTAAAAAACAGAATACCCATTTCGGCCTTCAAAAGGATTTTTCCAGCAAATCTCAAATAGTATAAGAAAAAAGCAACTACAGAATTTTACGATCTCTAGTCTGAGATTTTAGTCTTCACAGGCTGTAAACAATTTCAACCTATTCCTATATATTTTCCTTTAAAAGGCTGTCTTTAATAAAATAACTAAGGCTTCAAACCGATGATGACTTATGTGTGTGTCTAACTTTAGCTTAGAGGAGAATTTCAGATTAATATCTGTGTACTCTAAATATAGTAAAATAGTGGCAGGGTTGGAGTTTTCTGTTGATACTTGCTATAACAAAAAAAGAAATAGCAATGGACAAAAAGTAAGCCAAAAAAACCTGTGTAGGCATGGAGCAACACATAATGTTAATAAGATATGCAGAGATCACTCTTCTCTCTGTTTCTTTTTAGCCGCAGTACTTAAAACAACGCTTCATCTAATCACAAGTCAAATTTTGGAGGAGCATATCTGTAGGTATGATCTGTCATCAAAGTTGACAGTGACATTTACTGTTTTTTTCAAGAAAAATCTTTCAAAAGCAGGTAAGTGACAGGATTTTCTGGATTCATACCAGAGGTGCCTGTTTTGACTGCTATTTAAGTACCCTATAAATTATCTGTTTAATTAACAGGTAGACTAAGTAGTTTAGAATATACAATTATGTTCTGAATACAGACAAAAACACTACTGTCTTTGATGGCTTATTTTTTTCTTCCATACTTATTTACTTGATCAGACAAAAAAATGTTAAGTCTAAAGTGAGTGTGTCATTATGTGCTATTTTCCATCAAACTGAAAAATCTCTTTCTCTAAGAATTTTTTTTTTTAAATCTTGTAACATTAAAAAAATTATTGATTCAGGTGCATTCCAAACTTTCTATTAGCAGACCTGTATTTCTTTCACTGTTACTGGTAGCAAAATTAATTACTATGCTTAAATGTGATCCTGACTCTGTAGAGTTTACCATCCTGTCCACATGATAACTGCAATTTGCAGTGACAACACAAGTCTAAGGCTTTGCAGGAATAAATTCTACTAAGAAAAGTAGATGTCATATATAGCTACAGTGGTGCAATGGGATTATAGGGGATACTTTTTGGAAGGGTTTAAAGAAAAGGGATAGATCACAAAAATATAGTAAAAGCTGTAACAAAACAAAAGATAGCAACATACTCTGAAACAATAATGACAAAAAAAAAGGAGACAGATATATTGATTTTCTTAATTTTGATACTTGTTTACAATCTGACACTGATTCACTCTGATAGCATTCCCCAGAAGGCGGCAAATTCTACCTTTTCATTCGTATCTTGCAATATAGCGACATTCAAATCGGTATTTTTCAGCTATTAGAATATGCATTTCCTTTACTTCTGTAGATCCTAATGAGTGGCCAAATTCCAAACCACTGAGCTGAATACACTGAAAATGTAACTACCTGCAGATGGTGTCATTTAAGCATTTATTTAGGTGCACATTAAGTATTCCTAAAAATGTAATAAAAGAAAATTCCACTTATTGACTGGCTAATTTCAGAGACCATAACCAGCTCAAGGTGTTCCTGGAGCAGAGGCTATGGTGAGGATCCCATTGCAGCCTGGCTGCTAAAGGCTAAAGAATTCCAGATGTGCTGGGGCAGAGGAGGAGGACAGGGAGTGTATGACTCCAGGCACAGAGTAGGGTGTTCATTAGCCAGGAAGGAGCCTTGCATTTTGGCCTTCATTCTTGGGTTTACATTTTAATCGGTGGTTGTTGAATGTAAAATTCAGAAGAGAGGAGCAGAGCCCAGTGCCCAGGCTTGGAAACTTGGCTGCTGAGTGATGTACCCAGTAGACAAAACTGAGGTGGATGCCATCGGGCTGTCTCCCAAGAAGGTAATGATGCACCATGGAGATGACTGTCACCCAGTGTGGTGAGTGGAGCTCCACCCTGCTGTAACTTCAGAAAGGACTTCCCAGAACAGCGGGGGATGGAGAAAGAGACCTGGGTCTTGCTGAACACACAATCCCGAATCACCAAAACGCTCCTCAGTGACCTCCTCCATGACTGGCAGCATCCCTTATCCAGACGGGCTGGTGAAACCTGTTAGACAGCACTCTCTCACTCCATGGCTCTCCTTCTCCTTGCTTATAGCTCTTGTCAAGCTTTGTTTATGTACTGGAGTTGAGGTTTAAATTTCATGTGCGTGGAGATGGCCATGTCAGCTGGCAGCTTTTGGGGCACACCATTCTGCTCCACTCCCAGGAGCACGCTGCATCCTTTGCCTAATTAGAGAGCATGTTCCTGGAGACAAAGAGCTTGTTAGCCTGCTTACAAAGTGCTCCACACACTCTATGAGGAGGTATAGCAGAAGTTACTACTTTGCCCTACAAGCCTTGCCTTGCATACAGCTGGGCCCTAGGTGATGGTGATATTAATAGCAGTGCAATACTGTGTTTAAAGTGCCTGCTCAGCATTTAGAGGGAGATTCAGATTAGGGACCTCAAGGAATCCCCATGACAGGGACAGCTGAGATATATACTGTTCCCAAGAGGCAGGAGAGAGATGAGTGGCTCTCACGTTCTCCCTGTCACCACTGCAAATACTTCCATCCAACTGATCTTGCTGTGACAAAGTGACGCTCTTTTGGTCCTGTGAGAGATCGTCCTCTTATGCCCTTAAAAAGTGCTCACTGCTACGTTTATGTTCAATCCTGTGGCACGACGTGGTCCCCTAGCCAAGAGAGAGGATAAGTGCACCTCATCACAAGATGGGAGTCCAGGAGTGCATGGGAAGATACAGCAGAACTTTTGCTTTTTTCAAATAATAAAAATGAGGCTATTTTAATTTCAGGAATGAGGCCAAAGGAAAAAGAAAAGGAAAAAAAATTGGTGCCATGAATTCCATGGCATCAACATGAAGATAAAAGAAGAGATGCAGAAGGAAGATAAAGAGATTAGAGTATCAGAATTATTACAAATATTGCCAGTGGCAGTGCGGGTTCCCAAGGCTGCCTGCCATTTCTCAATGATAAGATCCAGGTTTTCAGGTTGGGGTTTTTTTTCTATTTGTGTTGGAAAGCTCCTAGATGTTTTTTGCTTTAGACTCCAAGATATTCATGCTGAAGGGTTCAGCCGTTTCTACAAATGAGGTTACAGAAAACTATAAACAAAGTTGTTTTGTTGAGAGAAGAGAAAAGCTGAGGTTGTTTAAGTTTTTCCACACTGGCCAAGAGTGTGCCCTTTGATACACCTATGAAAACCCATCCAAATTTAGCCAAATTATAAGTCTCTGAAAAACTATGGCTTGCATATAATCAGTGAGTCTTTGCTAGAGTCTGGCAGCTCCAAGGGTGGAAGCATACTGTGGAAAGCCAGTGAGCTTCATAACTAAGGTAGAGGCATATATTTTTCATGTGATCAGTAAAAAGTTTGATGCTGACTGTAATGAGAGATCCAATCCTGTGCTCTCTGACATCCGAGATACATGATGTCAATAGCTGTTCTAGCCTTGTGAAGGTTCCTGTGGGTCTAATCTGGCATCTACTGCTGAGATTCTGTGCACTCTCTCCAGTGCAGGGTGCTGCTGATGCAAGATGATACTGAAATTGAAAACAAGTTTTTTAAAAAAAAAACCGAGAGAAGGTATCTGATGCTATTTTTAGAAACATTTTTCAGACTATCCTAAAATTATAGAAAAAGTGCAAGTTACACAATAATCTCACAAATAGTATCTTCCTAATCATGATTGCTCTTTCCATTACCTGTGCGTAGCTAGAATATAATACAGAATGAGAAGAACCATGGAAGAATTAAGAGATCAAGAAATGTGAATTAGAAATTTGTATCCTTTGTTTCACAGCATGGGCATGTCCTTTTATCCATAAGCATGAAAAATGCTTAATAATCCATATGGTCTTGATTCAGGAGAGAACCATGGGTATTCAAAGAATTCCTTAAACATGTTTCAAATATAGTTTGCTTCACATTCACAATTTCCTTGGGTTACCATCTGGTGAACCATGACGGTCCTTAATGGAGTTTCCCCCTAAACTGGATGCCATGCTGCTAAAAGAGGTTATCCCAGGTATCACACGGGCAAAGGAGACATGCTGAAGGCATCAGGTTGCTGGAAAGCTCATGAGCCTAGAGCTAGGATGAGGTTGTGAGTCTATGGAACCACAATTTCTGGAAGAGGCTCCAGCACACCTGCCTGCTGCCCAGAATCAGCCTGTGTGGGAAAGCACAGCAGAAACCTTGGTAATGTTCAGGTGTGGTATGGCAAGAACAAGATGAATACTCTGATGTCTGCTGTGGCTGGTGAACTATTAACATCCTAACAGGCTGGTTCTCTCACAGGTAACTATGTGATTATATGAAGGTCATGACTTATAAATTGCCATGGACTGCTGGACAACTGGCTAAAAAAAAACCACCATGCCATCTGCTTTTATGGTTATATTAATCTCAAACTGTTTGACTACAGCTTTCCTACACTGTCTAGTCATCACTGTCTTCTACACTGTGATAAATTGTGTCTATTATTTTTCCTATGTCATGAACTTCTGTTGTAACATCATGCTCCCACAGCAGTTTTGTTTCAGGAGAAACAAGATGTGCTGAGATGCCCTTGTGCCCAGACCCCAAATAACTCTTTCTAGCGAAGGGTGAGAAAATGCTGGAGTACCAGAAAACTCTGCAGGGGGAAGTTTCTGGCTTTGTCTCCCATTTTCTCTCTCTGGGGGCAGCAGGAGCAGCAAACTGAGCCCCTTGGGCCCCTCCATCGGCTTCCAGTGCCCAACCCACCCCTTCCTGTGGCTGTCTCTTCCCCACGGCAGGGATGTCTCTGCCTCTCCCCCTGTTCAGCAGGGCTGCTCTGGTGGGCTGAGTTAGCTCTGCCTACCATCATTCACCTTTGATATCACTTTACAAGACATGTACTGATCTATGGCTTCTGCCCCACTCCTGACATGCATTTTCAGGCATTTTTTGCACTCACTTAAAAAATTCAGCCCTGCAATGATGATAGTTTGAAGCCTATGAGTTTGTTTTCTTCCTTACACAATCTTTTAGTTAGAATTCAGTATGAAATTAGCTGACCTGAAAGGAAACCACACCAATAGTGCTGTGATACAGCTACGCAGCTAGCATCGGGCTTTTTCAGTGCTGAGCTGTACAGCTGGGCACAATGCTCACTTTGAAATCCCACACCACACACGTGATGGCTTTCATTTAAAATATTATCTGGTGATGATGGTGCTATGGAAAGAACGCTCTCATAGGCACACTTACAGACCTGGGCTGGGGAGGGCGGAGACCAAGGCATTTTTTTCCATTTTCATTACTGGTTGTAATCTATAGGGGAATGACTGATTAGGTAGGCAGATGTTGCAATGACTATGAGATAAAACTTTGAGTTTATAGTCTTACAGATGCTACCATGTGATACATCTGAAAATGGGCACGTACAAGGAGTACAGACTTAAGAACAGTGTTATACAAATGCTTTCCCCATCAGCAATTAACGAAGGATGTGCAAGGGACAGTTATTTCTGATACATAACACGATTTGTAATTTGTGTACAAGTTTAAAGAAGCAGTTTCCAGATGCATTAATCAATTGCTACTTGAAACACTCCATGCTAAATCAAAGAATAAGAGGTGCTACCCTTGGCTTAATCCTAGCATGTCAGTATGTTCAACCTGTAACTCTGGTGAGTAAGCAAAGATCAAACTTATTGAGAAAGCAAGAATTGTAGCCAAAACTAACACAAAGATGTAACTTCTAGAGAAAACATTTAAAAATATAATGAGAGGGATGGGAAACTAAACATGAAAATCAACATGGAGAAATTAAGCCCTTCAGACTTAGCCTGTGTACTTCAGCTCACTGATGACCACAACAGAAATGAGAAATAGAAAAGGAGTCAGATGAGAAAGTAAAAACAAAGCGCATAAATTGGGAGATACAAGAGGAAGACTGCAGCAAAGCAAAAAGTAGTAGCCTCATGCAAACTTCCATTTTCTCCTTTTTTAATCTGGATTTATACCAAAAGATTAAATTTAGTCTTTCCTTTGAGGTAAGAAATGAGAACCACAAAGAGTTTCTCAGTTCCTTTCTTGGTAAGTGACTAAGTATCACTCTGCCTTTTCAGGGGTTACTGGATGCATAGTTTGCACACAACCAGTTAGCAAAAGGGCTACGGATCAGGAAAGAGGATCAGGCAGAAAGTACGAGCCTGCCAAATATTCTGTCTACCTTATAATTTTTTTTGAGCATGTATTTTATTGCTTGCAGGCGTGAAGATTAGTATAGTAAAAGAAGTGCCACTTTCAAGGAGATTTTCCAAAGGTCAGACTACGCTTTTTCAGCATATGATGGATCTCCTGATTTGCTAGGAGAGTGCAGGGACTTGCTACAAAGTGAAACAACCGCAGCAGCCTAGAGGTACCACAAAAGAGACCTCTGCATTCATACGGGTCTGTACCTGTATATACAGTTAGATTACAGTTTTGAAAGTATACATTAAATATTTATCTGTAAAGGAACCTTAGAAGATACACCAATAATGCAATGATCTCTACAGAGGGATATATGCAATTAATAAACCACGTTGAATCATACGCTACAGAAATAGTGCTTTTCTTTGGTGCCGCCACATGTACCAGCTATTCTGGAGACATCTCACTTGTTCTGTTTCCCAGTGTTGCCATATACTGACCTATTCGGCATCTGCATGTGCTGCTGTCAAAAGCATGTTTACTCCCACCATGGTGCTGGGATTTATATCTGACATATGTTCCTCTTCTTCCCATACTCCAGCACTTAAACTCCAGATTCATTCTTTTCTTGCTCTTTAAAAAAAAAGGGGACATATTTCTAGTGTGGCCTCATTTTTTGCAAATCTTAATGGCTGCATTATTTATGCCTGAAGGCTGTTAGTACAGAGGAAACTCCATCTCTTCTCTTCTTTGCATCTTACTGGTCCTTTCCCCTCCAGCCTGCAGCATGTATACACTCCACTTCTGGGGATGCCACAACCCTACAGCACCAAGCAAGGGCAATCCTCCACTTCTCCAAGGCTTATTCTAAAGCAAGAGGAGACGGATTTAATCCACACCTGTGTCGGCCTGACCATCCAAGCGTATGAAAGACCAGCCTGGTTTGAGAGGGCAAGAAACATCAGGTTGTCTGAATTGGCAGTTTTGACTGGTGTCCTGTGATTGTACAATCTGAATCCAAAGATTGTACAATCTGAATTTTTGGGTTTTTTAGATATCCTATTCTTTTTTCCCCCATGGCATTTTGGAGGGAGTTGTTTCCAATTTTACTTTAACTATTTTGACTTGTGGAAGTGAGTGTGTGTACAACTAATTTAGAAATGGCACCACTGGTGGTTACCTCGGTTGCAATTCTGCACCGGGTCTGCTTTCTACATCACGGACCAGCTCCTCCATAAACAGAGGAGGCAATGAGGCTGCTGGGGGGAAGGAAGGGTGGCTAACTGCTGCTGTGCTGGAAGCTGGCTAGCTCATCTAGGGCGGCAGTGGTGTAGGCATGAAGTGTATGGGAACTCCAGGAAGAGTCTAGGTTTGCCTCGAGGGCTGTAGAGTAAATGAGTTTAGATTGTACATGAAAATGTTAAACCTGTTCAGTGGGTTCTCTCGCCGTGAGCAGGATCCTGGGGCTTTGGAACCAGAAGGACAATTGCCTCATAGATTTCCTGAGGTTAGTTTGTAAAAACAACAAAAAAAACCAAACAAAACAAAAACCAAACAAAACAAAAACAAAAACAAAAAAAAAAACCAACCCCAAATTATTTGTAGCATTAACCTTGTGATTTCACAATCAGGTGCATGAATTGGATGACCTGAATAGCTGGAGATTCAGTAGTGTTGCTAATGCAGCTAGCTACTGACTTAGCTCCAGCTGTGACCTTGATTTGATAATTTATGTAACAAAGTTTAGAGAGATGGAGTTTTCTTTTCAAACATGCAGCTAAGGTCAGAAATAAAATAATAAAATACGGGTAGTTTAGCCAAGATATTTGAAAACCACTCAGCTTTTCACTATAATTTAAAACCTTTGCGTCCTGCACTAGTGAATCTAATAAAAAAACCATAAAATGTAATACAAAAATGACTAGTGCTAAGAGCGAATTTGGCTCTGTTTTGCTTCTCTCTCTCTTGGGCCCAGGGAAAATATTCCAACAGAAGTCCAAAAGCTTCAGCATGATGGAATGAAAATGCCATGTCTTTCAGATAGCAGCTGCTACTTTAGCAACAGAAATATAAGATACAGATTATGGCAGCTTTGAGAGGCATTGTTTTGGTTTAGATTCCTTTTGCCTAACCAGAAGTCCTCGTCAGGAAACCTGAAAAAAAAATATTATTTTAGGCCCATAACCACCTAAATGAACAAAAGCCAAGAATAAACTGATACGGCTTTTGCATAGTAAGAATTAAATTTCATTTATTAAAGCCAAATGAAAGAGAGTTTTGCTGAAATCCCTTACAAGAACAGCGCCAGGTAAAACCTGACCCTGATAGATGCCAGTGGATGCTGCCTGGCCGCAGCCCTCTCCTGCCGGAGAAGGGTTTTGGGTCTGACCCAGCTCCCACTCTTGACGAAGCAGGATGGGGAATTGCTGCTGGCACCCAGTACCTGGGAGAAGTAAAAAAGTCAACTGTTAAAGCAGATAGAAACCATGTTTCAAGAAAATAGAATGTGATTATAGAAAGTAACGTGTTGCTGTATTAATTCTTGGATGAATTGTTAACTCATGGAATTTACTGCTACAGGACACGGGTGACTCTGGTAATTAACTAGTAAAGTGGGTATTGCAGCCGTCTTGTCACTACAGGTCAGATTTATTTAAAAATTATATACGCCTGCAGGGTTTTGACATAAAGTGTTAATTAAT
The DNA here is from genome assembly GCA_013400875.1 of Anhinga rufa. Classification (NCBI taxonomy): domain Eukaryota; kingdom Metazoa; phylum Chordata; class Aves; order Suliformes; family Anhingidae; genus Anhinga; species Anhinga rufa. Next base: position 10,275 of record VZTV01091565.1, on the reverse strand, counting down.
GAAGAGTAAATCTAGAGGGTATGTATTTTGTACGTGCCTATCATTTGGCTTCTTGGGCTTGCTGATTGCTGGGCAGGAACCGCTGCCGTGTGCCACGTAAAGGCACTCCTGCTTTCATCTGGCAAATTTTATTCCCCTGTACACGTTTTCCTAATACAACCCAACATGCGTGCAAGGCTTCTGGCATGTTCCTAATGAGGTGCGTGATGAGGAGGGAAGGTGTAAGGTGTGAGGAAGACGAGGGACTGAGAAAGATGCTCACGGATCACCCGGCGCAGGGCGAGGAGGCTCGCAGGGCAGACGGGTTACGAGCAGAGGATGTGGAAGGGGTTTCTCTGCATCGGCCCTGACCTGGCTTTGATCCGACCCAAGCGCTCCGTCTCTCAGAGGGGATGTTTCTCGAGGGGTCTCGGCTTGTTACCTGCCCCCCGAGCCGCTCCGCCCGGGGGGGGGGGGGGGGGGGGGGCCGCGCTTTC